>APFE030949644.1:16596-58657 GCA_000404065.3 Pinus taeda | reverse complement strand
TCCATCATGGAGTTCCTGCAAAACCTTTTCGGATTCAGTTTTCTCGAGACACCTAAGAAGCACAGAATCATAATTTCTTTTAAACAGAACATCATCTATGAGCTGATATTGTTTAGCCCTTAACCTCAGGGCCCTTTTCTTAGTGTGCTCCAGGTGAGCTGGAGCATACCCGTTTTTGAGATAATAAATGGTGTCAGCATATAAAGATTTTATATCGTTTAGGCTTACCTCATACGTTTGTACTTCCTCAGATGAGCTTTCAGGAATATGCGATGCTCCAGCTAACATTTTGCAAAAGCCTTGGCCTCTCACAATGCTTGCTGGTTTGATTTCAAGGTCGTATTCCTGTAAAGCAGTGATCCAATTCGCTCTTTTTTCACCCACATCTTTTTGTATTAAAAGATTTCTTACCGCTAGAAACGGTACTATGACCTTGGTATGGGTTTTAAGTAAGAAAGGTCTGAAATACTTGATCGCTTTGAAAACGGGGTATGCCTGTTTCTCTACGTTCGAATAATTGAGTTCAACCCCTTGTAAATTAGAGCTAAAGAATGCGATTGGAGCTTTCGCTTTTTCTTGATTCGCTTGAGTTAGGATTGCGGCATAGGATTTTTCTGAGGCGAATGTGTATAAGATAAAAGATTCTGAAAAATTTGGGGTTGCTAAAGATGGAGCATTAATGATAGCCTGTTTGATCAGATTAAATGCTTCATGTTCGTCCAGACCCCATTTGAAATTTCAATTCTTTTTGATCATGGCTTGCAAAGGAGAAACAATTCTTCAAAAATCCGGGACAAATCTTTTTACAAAATTGATTTGACCAAGAAAAGATTGCATGGCTTTTTTATTATGAGGCAGGGATATTTCGGAAATTTCTTTGATTCTATAAGGTTCAATGTGAATACCAGATTTTGATACTATGAATCCCAGAAGTTTCCCTTTACTTAATGCGAAAAAAGATTTCTTTGGGTTAAGTGAAATCCCATATCTTAAACATCGTTGAAAGATCTGTTTTAAGTCTCTGAGATGGTCGGCTCGCCTCTTCGAGTATACTGTTATATCATCCAAATAAATCACTACGGCTTTATTGACTAAACCTTTGAATGCGATGTCCATAGCCCTTTGAAATGTAGCGCCGACATTGATTAAACCAAATGGCATCTTTCAATATGCATATGTGCCCCATTTGGTTCGGAACGTGGTTTTTAGCTGATCATCGGGATGTACCAGCACTTGGTTGTATCCTGAAAATCCATCCAAAAAAGACATTAATTCTGAACCTGCACTCCCTGTATATTGCTCCATAGGAGGGAGGGGAAAATTATCTTAGACAGGCTTGTTAGAATTTCCAAAATCGATGCAGAACCTAAATTCTCCGCTTTTCTTTCTAACAGGCACCATATTGGAGACCCACTTAGAAGTCTGACGGGGGAAAATTTTGGCTTTTAACAACTTAATTAGTCAGTCTTTATTTGGTTTCTACATTGGGGTGGAGTTTTCTGAGTTTCTGCTGGACAGGTTTTTCATTGTCAATCATAGGGATAGTATGTTGGATAATGGAAGTGTCGTATGTCTTCAGCTCGTCGTAATTCCAGGTGAAAACATTTTTGTATTGTCTCAAGAGACGAATGTACGCTAGTTTTTCTTCAGGATTTAGGCTGTGGCCTAGATTAATGTTTTGTGGTTTATCATCGGTTCCCAGGTTTACTGATTCATAGTTTAGAGTTGAATTGCAGAGCTTAGAATTAGTAGACCTTTTAAATCGACTTTTCAGATCATATAAGTCTTCTAACTTAACCACCGATTTTGGTATAGCATTATCAGTGCTAGTTTGTTGTATTTGTTGATCGTGGTGGTCCTCGTCAATTATTTGGTTGGAGTAGGATCCTTCTGAGTTGAGGAAATTTACAATATCAGGATCGTCATTGAATACTCTCCAGTTTGTTATGTTGTCAGGGACGGATGGTTTAAAAATTAATTCTATCGAGAATCTATCTGGGCTAAAATCTTCAGAGGGGATGAGTCTAGAGGCTACGTTGGCTAAAAGGTCTGCGCTTGCATTTTGAATTCTTGGGATTGAGAAAATATTGAATGCCATGAAATGCTCAGTCAGATCTTGTACTAGAGATTGATAGTGTTTCAAATGACTTGATAGGAAATGTATGGTGTTGCTTACCTGTTTGACCACAATCTCAGAGTCTCCATAGACTTGAAGGTATTTGACGTTCAAGCCGGTTGCTTTGTATAAGCCTTGCACCAAGGCCTCATATTCTGCTGTGTTGTTTGTGCAATCAAATTCAAGTCTGCATGTAAGCATTGTCTTGTTTCCTTCTGGACTGATTAGAACGCATCCTGCTCCCACTCCTTCGTTAGATTTAGAGCCATCAAAATATAATTTCCAAAACAAAGATGTATTTACAGGTTGTTCTACAAAATTTACGCACTTTGAATTATCAGTTTGGGAAAAATTTTCAACTTGGGATACAACTGAATTTTCTAAGTAAGGTGATGTATGAGCATTGAAATTGCCGAGGAAAGAATCTGTTGAGTAATTTCCTATGATGCTACTGTTATATGCTATCGCTTCATTCTCTCCCTCTAATTCTATTACTATATATTTCTGGTGTAATTCTTGTTCAACCTTTATTTGGTTTGGTTTACCATTATATGGTAACCACATGTGAGACCAGTTGGTGGAGAAGTATCCATGGAGTTTTTCAGACCAATCCCTGCTGAGAATTAGACCATAGAATTTAGGGATATCAGCCACTAAAATGTCGATAACCTGACAAACCTTGGGGTTAGACGACAATCTTATGGTGACTTGATTAAGTTCACCAATCACTTCGACTTGAGACCGATCAAGCTAAACTATGCGTACCGTGGATTTTTGTGGTTGAACGCTTAACTTGGCACAGATTGATCTGGGTAAAATATTTGTTGAAGCTCCAGAATCTACTAAACAATTGTGCACGTTTTTATTGAAGATTTCATAAGTGAGCAAAAAGGGGGGAGTGTGGGATCTTGATCTTCCTCCAATCAAGGCGATGTCTTTTGGATCGATCTTATTGGCTATGCTGATTAAGGGTCTTCCCATGTTGTGTGTAGCCACAACTGTAGGCAAAGATGTGGTGGGTATGGCGTGTAATTCTTTCATCATTATCTTCTGTTGATGTTTCAATTTGCTCAATTCATAAAGAGTGATATTAGCCCTAGTCTTTTTCATGTTGTCGATAATGTTGTAATCCATTTCATCTGACATTATTAGTGTCTTTGATGGAGGTGTTTGATCTAATTGGGCTGGGCTATATTGAGTCACTTTTGCGGTTGTTTTCTTTGTTGCGACTTTTTCTTTTACTGTAGGGCTTGCGCCCTTCTGCTTGGGGGTAGTTTGGGGAGGATCAAGTTAGTTTTTGCTACGTGTGCTAACCGGAAATGCTTCTTGATCCTCTTCTTGTGGGAGAATGAAATCCCACATTCCTTGTAGTTCCACAACTTCTTCATCATCGGTTTGTCCTTCAATGGTTCTCTCCTCTTCTTCCTCTTCTTCGGATTCGACGTTTGAAATAGCGTTGGGTGGTTTCGTATCCATTGAAGGTCCTCTTTTAAAATTTCTATAGGGCTTTTTCGAAGAAGTTTCTGCCACTTGTTTCTTTATGTCGATCATCTCATTGGACATGGTTTTCAATACTTTCTGTAACCCTTCCAAATCGAAAGGGTATTTTGTCTGTTTCTTCTTGGAGTCTTCCTTGAAGGAGATCTTTTTGGATTTGTGTTCTTCTATCGCAGATCTCTTCTCTAAAGCTACAACGCGTCTCTCTACCACTATCGCCTCTGTCAGATTTTCGACTAAAGTTGTTTTATTCGCCCTATATATGAAGACTGCTAGATTTGATGGTAAGGCTGTGATGTACCACTCACATCACACTTCTTCGCTGGGTTGGGAAGTAGCGGGGATTTTGTTGAGGATCTTATTGAATCGTAAGTTGAAATCTTTGATGGGTTCTTTGGTTTCGGCTTTGAGATTGGATAGGTCACTGATTAACATTTCCGTTGATTTATCATCACCAAAATTGGTGAGGAATTCACTTTGAAAGATGTCCCAACTTGTTATAGACATGGAAGGTAATGAAAAGTACCATGACCCGGCTGTTCCTTGCATTGTATAGGGAAAAAGCCGGACCACAGCATCTTCATTGGTAACTCCATTGAGATTGACAGAGAGCATGAAGTTGTTAATGTGCTCTTTGGCTAGCATGCCTATTTCTGGGTTGAACTTGGGTAGCTATTTCTCAGGATGGGGTGGTATTTGGCTAAGGGGTGGAGGCATAAAAACTGCTCCAGGATTGTTCCATGGAGCTTGAGCCATCCTTGAGCTACAAGTAATTGAAAGTGTAGGAGATGATTTTTGAGGATTTGAAGATGCAGATAATATGATCTTGGATGATTGGGGAAGAGGGGTTGTGGAAGGTGGATGAGTGATTTGGAATGGAGATGTGGGTGGTTGACTTCGCGGTGAAGGGGTTGAGATGGATGATGTAGATGAAAGGGTTTCACCGTCAGAGTGCAATGATGTTTTCCTTGTTCTTTTTCTGGTGGGAAGAGGGAGTTCGGTTGGCTGGATGCAAAATTTTCCACTCTTTAACCTGGTCAGGGGATGAGCAGGATTGTATTGTGAAGTCACGCTGCTTTGAGATTTATCAGACCCTATTTAAAAAATAGAAAATCCCTGGAGTTTATGAATAAGAGTTTGAACTTTAGGGGTTTCGATGGTAGGTTGGTCTGAAATATTAGAATATGTAGCAGTGGTTATTATTCGACCGACTTGGGATTCTGAATTTAAATTTTCTGGGGAAGTCTAGGGAGTTGATGAGGGTGATTTACTCTCAGAATGGTATTTAGATTTTGATTTAGGTGCCATTCATAGTCAGGCCCTCCTTCTAGCACCAAATATGTTGAAGCCCCGAAAGTCGGGTCGACAACAAGGGGGATACCCACCCGGTCCGGACCTTGGTTGGTAGCTCCTTATCCGTTTGGTATAGCGGGTCCGACTGGGGATGACGGGACCAGTTTCCCGACCTTGGGTGTGTGTGTGCATGTGTAGAGCTTGAACTATGCTAATCTAAGGAAAATTCAAAAAGCAAATCTAATTTAGACTCTTTAAACTAACACTATGCTATTGTAACCTAATAAGAAACAATACACCTAATCTACACTAACCCGGGGTGTATTCCTTGCTATTATGCGATCTAAAAAGATTTCGAATAATAACTGGTAATAAAGATCATTCAGATATCATAAGAACAGAAATCATTAAAGATAAACTATTTTGCATAAGAAGTTAGGCAAAACAGTTATAAGCAACATATCGCATAATAAGTTACTTATATGTCAGATACAAACAATACGACTCCACCGTACAAAAGTGCCAAATGATAACCCATACATTCATATAATGACATATAAACAACTGAAACTATGAATCACTTAAAAAAACATAAGCAGAAATAGTCAAGAGATAAAAGTACCATTTATGACTGGTTCCACTCATAAGCTTCAAGCAACAATGATTTATCTCTCCTTGTTCTAACATCCACTAAGAGTACAGAAGTGCAACATTAGTAGCAGATATCAAACACAAATATTAATAACCTTGATCCATCCATTCATCAAAACTACCTCTGAGGGCGCAAAAGTGCATGTTCTAAGGACGAGTTTTTGACAAATCTCTGGACCCTTCTCTAAATGCATGAGAAGGGTTTAAATACTGCTAACTAATTAACTTGATTACATAAATTTGGGATCCAGTTTTCAAATGACCGTCCCTCTGATAAAGCAAATTATTTCTAAAATTAAATCTAACTTTGAACTATTTCTGTATTTGCTCCTTAGCACTGTGAGTGTGTAGCATCCGACCGAGAGGGGTCGATTGGTTGTCTTTCCCTTTGTGCGTGTTACAAAAATAGAAGTAACAAGGGTCGGCACCACCTTTTTGATAAACTATCAGATATTTTAAGAGAATCTCCCGCCGAATGAATGTATACTTGGTAATAACTCGAATTTTTCTCGAACTAGATCTGCTTTTGCTATTTTGGTTTTCTGTCTTTGTGAATGACTTGATGAGTCAGAAGACTTTACTTCCCGAACAATTCTTTGGATTGGAAAATGCCTTTGCTCTTCATTCCGGGCTTTTCTGTCGTGTAAGCTTCAGGTATCTTTTTAGTCATGCTGCTTTTGTGTGCCTTTAATTTTGAGCTTCAGATGGCCTATCGTATGTGGTTCCTGCTTCTGAAGAAGTCTCTTCTGTGGCCTCTAAACATCGACACTTTCCTCTTTTCCTTAGATGTTTCCTGCAAAAGAAAAATTACTCCATTTTATCTCCTGTTTTATAGTTGCGTAAAGGAAAAGAATAAATGAAAAATAAAGTTCGATATGAAAGCTTCAGATGTTGCGTGTGTATAATCATGACATTTAAAGTGAACTGACTCTTCGAAAAACGAAAAGAAGCCATTCGTACGATCATTAATTTCTTTTTTATAGGCGCGCACCTAATTCTGATTAAAGGACAACTTTCCTTTGAATGTTGTGCTAAGCAAGATCTCGCGCTTCATCGCAGATTGCAGATCGCAGATCACAGATTTGTATTACAGCATTGTGGTACCGCGATATCGGATCATCGCAGATCGCAGATTTGTATTACAGCATTGTGGTACCGCGATATCGGATCATCGCAGATCGCAGATTGTGGATTAGAGATCGCAAATCACAAATTGCACATCGCGGATATTAGTCATTGTGTCTTACTCTATGTGGCTGCTGCGATATGCGAGGTCGCACATCGGCCGTCGGGGATTTCTTAAGTCTCTCTCTTGTTAAGGGCGCTCATGATAAATGTGATGTGATGAGTTTAGCATCGCTTCTTCATGGTTTGATACGCTTATAACAAGAAGTGTTTCCTTTTCTTTGTTGCGATAAGATTCTAAGGAAGAACAAAAATATTCAAGGGGAATTTGATGAATTTTTTACCAGGGGTCCCCCATTTGCTAGGTGTTGTTGCTAACACCAAACAAAAGAGGGGGGGTTGTTGGTGACTACAACACCTTGATAACAACCTATTTGATGAATGGAATCCTACTCGATAAGTTGTATTTTGATGAAAATATACTTGTTAAAGGTATAAATAGGATGTGTTTACAGATATGAAAAAATGCATGGCAGTTGTGTTTACATAAGTGACAGAATCCATGGCAGTTCAGAGGAATGATAAAGTTGGAATTTCAAGAACTATACGCAGGTTCTGTTAAGCCAAGTCATGTATACACGTGAGTTCAATGAAGAAAAGTAGTATATGGATTTTGCACCATGGTATTCTAAATACCAAGAGTTCTTACCATGGTATTGGCCCATAGTAATGAGCGTGACAACAAATATTGATCCCGTCAAAGATTACCACCGAAACTGATGTTGTTTTGACCCGTGGTATTGGATGAAGGCTAAACTATATAAATAAGTAAATATCAAAGGGCTAAGTGTGCAAGTGAAAGGGTTTTTGATGAATACTTCAATCTAAAGTATATTTGCATTGTAAGGGCCATAATTGTCACATTGATCTAAAATAATTATGCATCGATGGATATAATGATGGATCAGGATCATGAGACTTGAAATGAATTTTCATTGTATGATCTGCTCATGGATTGGCTAGATCGAAGTATTGACACATGTTTTTATCTCTAAATATTATGATCTGGGTCTTTCTGAAGTTTTGAAGAGCTGCATAATTTTAGGTCAAAATTTTCAAATCTATACGTTGGTTGGTCTCGAGAAAAGTGCGTATACACATGGGTTTGATTCTACAAAGTAGCATATACAAAGTAAGGGTTTCTGTTCATAAATGATTGATCAATCTAATCAATACTGCTGCTTCTCTACTGTTTTTCAATGATGTCCTCATGATTGATTTGGGTTAAGTTATAATTTATGAAGTAGAAATGATTGAATGATGAAGTTGAATGTGTTTATGAATTGATTGAAGAATGTTAAGATTGTTGAAAATAGCAACAAGAAATGATAAAAATAGAATCTAGAATATTCCAATTTTAATTTGTCCTTGAATTAAAATTGTGAATTAAATTCGAATTTAGTCTCACCAGCGACTTGGAGATAATTAATTAATTCATTATGGATTAATTAGTTGGAGAAATTCAAGGTAGAAGTCTTTCTGTAGTCATGCAACAGTTATCCCTTAAATCAAGGAGATTATCCCTTAATTAAGGAGATAAGATTGAGTTATATTTGAGTTGTAATTAGTTAGCTTAGTTGACTGAGTTAAGTCCAGTTAAATTAGTTCCAAACTGTTTGAGGAACTAATTGTGAGTTATCAGTCAGTTGATGCATGCATGCACTCAACCTATGTGCACCAGATAACTGAAGATTCCCTCATCAGAAACTCATGCATGTCTATTCTAAGAAAGACCCAGTTGAGCTAAATGTCAAGGACAGGTTACTATCAATTGCATGTGTTTTCCTATAAAGGAAACTCATCCATGCAGTCAAGGTAAGGTTCCTTGAGGATTACACAGTTCTTACAGGGTGTAGGATTAGTGTGAGAGATCAGTCTTCCACTTGGTAACAAGAGGATCACCCAGAGAAACTATGCAAGGAAATATGAGCTTGGAGGGCAGAGGAGAAGGCTTATGAGAAGCTTTGATTGCCTGTGAGCATCTAGGAGGAGTGTACTGAGAGTTGGCTAGCTATGGGAGCTACAACTTTGTATAATTCTGATGTATTTCCACCTTGTATGATAATATAGATAGTGGGGTTTCTAGCTGAGGCTTTCCCGTGAGTATTTTCTGTGTTTCATGTGCATTGATTCTTCTTCTTCTGGTTATATGTGTTCAGCTCGATCTTTAAGCTTCTGTAAAGAAAATTGATAGCATAAGTAGATTATAGTACTTTTCTTTGGTATATTGCATTATCAAGTTAATCTACAGTCAGATTTTCTACATAGATCTCAAAGGTAGATTTGTAGAGAATTTACGGAATTTCTAAATGGCATTAGAGGCAAGTTTATCGGAGCAGTGAATAGTATACGGAGAAGAGAATTCGAAGTTTGAAGTTTGGGGTTACAGGTGAAAATCAAATTCATATCATACTTAAAAAAAAAAATGAGATGGGACATTATGCAACTAATTGCCCATCGAAGAAGTCCAAGAAGGGATCATCATAAGGATAAGAAGTGAGGCATTAGCCTCTCAGTTTGAAATGGAATTTACTCTCATCACATGCATGGTGTCATTGATGATGGGTTGTGGTTGGTATCTTGATAGTGGAGCCTCATTCCACATGATCGATGATAAAAGTTTATTCAGCACCTTAGAGGAGAAAGACCTCAAGATGTGCATAGAGATGGGTGACGATGAAAGGTATAGTGTTTCAAGAGTGGGCACAATTGCTTTTCAGAGGGAGCATGGACCTCCTATCACCTTGACAGATGTGAATTATGTGCCTGAACTGAAGAAGAACTTGGTATCAGTCGCTATGTTGGAGGACAAAGGCTATGATGTTGTCTTCAGTAAGGGAAATGTTTTCCTTAGACGCATCACCACGAGACAGGTGAAACAGATCAGTTCACGAGTTAAGAACCTATATGCTCTTGAGGTTCAAGATGCATGTAAAGCCTTGAGGAGCAAGGAAAATGTTAGAGACTTGGTAGTTGAGAGGGAGAGTAAATTACCTCTCACCATGCAGTTCCAGAAGAAGTCTAAGACAATTGTGGAGGAGCCATAATTAGAGTCAGAAGGGGGATCGCATCAGCCATACCTCCAGGTGTGAGGTGGGATGATGTGAAGTGATTATCCCAAGAAGGTTGAAATTGGGCAGGGTCCACTGAGAAGTTTTATCTCATCGATCGTACCTTGCTACGAGAGCCCAAAGTACATAGTAGTGGGAGGAATCAGCAGGATTGATGCAGTCAGAGATCAAAGTGACAGAGGCTAGAGTAGTCAGATACTGAAGAGTGTAGAGAAGGATTGACAACAGTGCAAAAAGGTAGAGTCAGTAGAAGCACAAAGTTTTCAGTTGACAGAGGCAATAGCAGTCAGAGACTTTGATGGCAGATGCATCATACTGATTCAAGTTGGATTTTTTTATTTTTTATTTTTTTATTTTATTTATTTATTTTTTCCTGGAGTTGCTAGAGCAACAACACTAGAGAGAAGTGTTACATGCAAAACATTCCAAAGGTTCAGGATTGGGATTGAGTTGAATTCCTTTCTTGTTGAGAGGGAGTGTTGAAAATAACAGTTAAAAATGATAAAAATAGAATCCAGAATATTCCAATTTTAATTTGTCTTTGAATTAAAATTGTGGATTAAATTTGAATTTAGTCTCACTAGCTGCTTGGAGATAATTAATTAATTCATTATGGATTAATTAGTTGGAGAAATTCAAGTTAGAAGTCTTTTTGCAGTCATGCAACAGTTATCCCTTAATTAAGGAGACAAGATTGAGTTATATTTCAGTTGTAATTAGTTAGCTCAGTTGACTGAGTTAAGTCCAGTTAAATTAGTTCCAAACTATTTGAGGAACAAATTGTGAGTTATCAGTCAGTGGATGCATGCATGCACTCAACCAGTGTACTCTAGATAACTGAAGATTCCCTCATCAGAAACTCATGCATGTCTATTCTGAGAAAGATCTAGTTGAGCTAAATGTCAAGGGCAGGTTACTATCAGTTGCATGTGTTTTCCTATAAAGGAAACTCAACCATGTAGTCAAGGTAAGGTTCCTTGAGGATTGTGTAGTTCTGATAGGGTGTAGGATCAGTGTGAGAGATCAATTTTCCACTTGGTAATAGGAGGATCACCCAGACAAACTGCGCAAGGAAATATGAGCTTGGAGGGCAGAGGAGAAGGCTTGTAGGAGCTTTGATTGCTTGTGAGCATCCAAGAGGATTTTACTGAGAGCTAGCTAACTATGAGAGCTAAGGCTTTGTATAATTATGATGTATTTCCACCTTGTATGATAATACATATAGTGGGGTTTTTAGCTGAGGCTTTCCCTTGAGTACTTTATGTGTTTCATGTGCATTGATTCTTCTTCTTCTGGTTATATGTGTTCAGCTCGATCTTTAAGCTTCCACAAAGTAAATTGATAGTAGAAGTAGATTATATTATTTTGCTTTGGTATATTGCATTATCTAGTTAATCTATAGTCATATTTCCTACATAGATCTCAGAGGTAGATTTGTAGGGAATTTGCAGAATTTTTACAAAGATTACTTGCTGATTGTGATTGAAGATCAGAGATAGTTCTTTGATTGGTTTAGAGTGTTGTAGTAGATATGAGTATGACCCAGTATTCTTTTCAAAATTGTAGTAGTCGAGTTTTCTGTTTTCAGTATTTTAAGATCTATACGCAGGTTTCTCTACAAAAAAGAGTGTATGCACACATGTTTCCTTAAGTGAAGTAGCGTATGCATTTTGGCATTTGAATGATTAGGAATGCAATTGATTCTATGTGTTGATGCAACATTCTGGGTTCAACTCAATGTACTAGTTACATTGATGTGACTATTCCAAATGATTGGTTGATTTTTTTGATTAAGTGTCAGTTGATTGGGTTTTTAGTGAAATATTGATACAGTTGTGTCAAAAGTTTCAGTGATTGGTTGATTCAGAAATTGATGATTGAGTTTCAGTTATGTTAGAGATTGATGATTGGGTTTGAGAGATTGGTTGATTCAATTATGTCAGAGATTGATGATTGGGTTTCATTTATGTCCGAGATGTATGATTCAGTTTCAGTGATTGATTGATTCAGTTGTGTCAAAGATTGATGACTGTGTGTTATCGGGAAAACTAGAGTCCATTCAAAGCTGCTAGTCCCACTAAGATGGGTAGCTATCTTAGAAACAAACAAACCAAATTTACTTGTGTTTTCCTTTATGAGAGATAGATGAGAGAGAAGCAGAGAGTACCAACCTCATTCTTTCGCTTGTCTCCTTGGTTGTTTCCTCCCTCCTTTAACAGATCTTTGCCACTCCTTCCTCACTTGTCCCACTTGAAAGAACACTTGTAGAGTCAAAGTAGAATAATACCATCAAAGCATAGAGATATATAACCATAAGCAATATAGGATCAGATTTATATTAACCACACAAATGCATACACCAATACAAGATTCAGAAATATACAAATATATGGAGGAAAACTCAAATAGCTTTATTGATAGAAGTAGTAGAAGAGAGGATTACAACCCAGCGGTCTGATCCAGTGCCATCCTCCCGCATGAAAGGCCTCTTCACCTCATGAAAGCTAGATCACCCAACACTACAATGTTTCACAGAGAAACCAACAACACTTCCTTACAAAATACAAAATTCTAGCCTCCAGATCTCTAGGATGAGGGATCCATATATAGATATTTGTAGGGGTGTGAGTAAGCTTATGGGATTTTGATTAGTGTCATTTCTATGATAATTCTTAGTTCCACTTGGAGATTTCATGGTCTCTTACTCATCCCTGGGCGAATTCAGAGAGGCAATTGTCAAATGAGCAGTTTCTAGAAGATTCTTCGGGTTTCCACCTAGCAAACTACCTCTGCCATTTGTCTGCTCTCGCTCATCGCACCCTAAAGAAGGGATTTTCAATATGCATTGCACCCTTTGTATGTGACAAGTGAGATGCATCACACCCTTAGCATGGAGCAGTCTGTATGGTCCAATTTTGACCAATTCTGAGCAGTTTTCCAGGGAGAACTTCTGGGAAATGATGTAATCAGCTGACCTTGTTCTTTTAGGGTATGAAACAACACTTTTATGGGTTTATAAGCCCTTGGTTTATGGACATATGTGATTGGGGTTGCAGTGCTCAAATATGTCTATAACAGTTGCCCCGTAGAGCATGAGGTCATAAATCTTTTGATGTCAGGTGAAATGCTTTATCATGAGGATCCGAGGTTTTTCGAACTTGAAGGTGACCTGTAATAAGATAAAATAAAATACGTTATCTTCATAATATTTTCATGATCTAGCTGAGGTGGGCATTCCCATGCTCAACTTTATAAATTCATTTTCATGTACATAGGATAGACCACTGTCTGTGTGGAAAACTGATGATTTTGGTATAGCCATCATCCCTTGGCTTGGATGATTATCTATGTTGCTATGATGCACATTTGATGTCTTTATTTTTCTTGAATATATCACAGCCCGGATGGATGAAACTAGATCCAGGGTCTTCAAACTCGTTCAATATTCACTCCAAGTACAAGTCGATCCATGTGAAAAGATGTTCTGATGTCAAACATGGAAAGGCATCACCTGATTACCAGCCAATGATGTAAGCTGTTAACAGGCACGAGAGGAATCGCCGATAATGATGATGACCCTCAAGGTACTGTAGTACAATTCACGTGGTGTAAATACATAAGTCGATGTCGAACACCATGCAAAATCTTTCGGTCGAAGGCCATTGATGTAAACCTGTTGCCGGAAGTGAGAAACTTGCCATTGAGGCATGCAATCTTCAAAGTACTGAAAGGGTTGTTCCTATGTCGAATTCTTGGATAATGAGCTGACGTTGAGAAGAAGTGACCCATCGTAGGAGGGCCTTAATGAATCGCACATCTACAACACGGAATAGAGCAAATGATTTTGTGGAGGTGAAAACGATTTGATGATACAAGGTTCAGGGTGGCGTCATGAAAGAATGGAGCGTGAAGGTATTGTAGCAGATGAGGCGTTAGCTGGGTTGGTGAATTCTCTAGGTGACTTCTCTTAAACATATCGGTGACGCTGAAATGGCTTGGTAGCGTTAACCCTAAAAATGGATGGTACGGAGGACCAATGGTGATATGACCGGTGAACGGAATAACCCAACCCGACTCAATCATGGTGATAGAGTGAAAGTGTCATGTTCAAGAGCGACCTACTACCAATGAAGTTCTTCAAGTTTTCTTCCCATTTTTCCCCAGTCATTGCTGACCAGTTCCTCTTTATTTTTTGTCAAGCTTGAGGAGGATAACATACGCTTGTTCTATAATTTTCCCTTCGGGCAAACTTGTCGCTATGTTTTAGCGAGCCTAGCAACAGTGAAACTCGCTCTTGTTTGTAATGGACAAGTTTGTCACTATTTTTTTAATGAGTTTAAAAACAAATATAACTCGGTCCTTTTCAGTTTTAAAGAGTCTGAAAAGAGTCAGAAAGGAAACTCCAGTAATCTTTTTTCGTAGCATAATCCCCTAAGTCCGAAAAAGTATAAAATAATATGAAAGGGATGACTTTTCCAATCACTTTAATGAGCCGAAAAAGACAAGTGCTCGATCTTTTTGTGTAATGATCCCTCAGGTCCAAAAATATTAAAATATAGAGGAGGGATGGCACTTCCAATCACTTTAACAAGCTGGAGAGGCCAATTGCTCGAAAATCTTTTTATATTTTATGAGTCTGAAAAGAGCTTAAAAGGGACTCGTCTTTGAGGAACGAGTAATATTTTCGGATAGCAGCTGGTTCCAGATAAGGTTTGGAACTTTTCAATCACGACAGTGTAAGTAATATGGCTAACAGAATCACTCATCGCAGCTATTCCTCAAAAGGGTAAACAATCAAGTGGAGGCGTATGATCGGCTAAAAAGTGGAGGTGATGGTAAGAACACAACCAGGGCTCAAAAGCTGATAGTAATTCAATCACAAAGGTTATTTACCAAAAGTGGGTTCATTTTTTAATGAGCTTGAACTCTGGGGGAACATATTCTCATAGCTAGGTTTATTTTTTAACGAGATTGAACTTTGCAGAAACATTTCTCGTGCCAGTCATATAATAAGGATGTCTCTCATTAGTAGGTTCATTTTTTAGGGAGCTTGCCCCCTACACAACTTTGCTCCGGAGCCTTTTGTATGCAAGCTAGGAATGACCAACTACTGAGGTTAGGTAGGATAGCTTCTCAACGAGAAACCTTTCATTTACTTTTCCGGTGCCATTTGGCCCCTGCAAAGGTGAATGGTTGACCAGACCAATCACCTAACTTAAGTAGTTGAAGTTAGTAAAAAACTACAGGGTTAGAGTTACGCTGGTCGCTTTTCACTTGCGTACAAAAGGTTTGCATGCCCCCAGGTATAAAGAGATGTAGAGTTTCTAGGTTACCATGTGGAAGTTCTTGCATTAAAGCAAGGTTGTTTCGTCCGCATTAGCAGACAAAACACTTCCTTGGCTCTATCCATCGAAATAAACAAAGGTGAATGGTGAGAGCTTCCACTCGCATAATCTTTGACGAGGGAATCCTTTTCCAGTCTAATCCCATCTTCCTAAATGGACGAGTGTGTCAGACTAGTCATATATCCTATGTGAAAACCTACCTTATACCTTGCGTTTTCCTATTGAAGCAGACTAGGGTGCATGCCCCCTTGGTTTAGTCACATTCACTAAACCACTCACGCTCATCGGGTGGACAGACTAGAGGTTGATGAGACATTCCTTATGCAAAAAGACCAGTTAGGGATGGAATTTGACTAGTAGTTGTGTTTGAACTAGGGAATGAAAGCTGGTCAACGAGTTGGACCATTCTACCTTCATACGAGAAACACATCACTCGAAAGAGTGAGGAAACAATATCTCCCATGCTATAAATGTAGTCACGCCCAAGGAGTAGATTGTAATCTAGAGGCCCTTGGACTACCATCATGTTTAGATGAACGGATTTTCTTCTCAAAGTTATAAGTAAATTTGGAAGGATCCCTAATGGTCGGCTGGTTCCTTTGTTGAAGCCTGACAAATTTCAAATCTCAGGCAGAAGCGATGGCGAGCCAAGTGCTTTCTAAGTAGGTAACGAAAAGATACTATAGAAGCCCCTTCATCTATGATAGTACCTGCGATGATCATTTTGTAAGCTTGTACTATGATTTAGAATCATACATTAGATGTTAGGCGGGGTCTCCCTAGGAGATTCCAATCGAAGGAAATGACTAGATTGCTTGGAGGAGGGACCGAATAAACGGCTGGATGAATCTCTGATGAAATTCCTTCTTGTGGTAAAGGAATGGGTAGATTTCCCCCATGTTCATCGAATTCTGTGTTAAAAAAAAGAATTTGAATAGTGTTGTTCTCATTCTCTCCGATGATTGTATCATCTGAAGGTGGACCTTCTGAAGACAAGACTGGGTCGACTGCCATCTCAACCTGTTGACTTTGGTATGGTGTGGACTCAGAGGGTTTATCTTCAATGGTAGGTGCTTCAACTGAAAACAAAGGTGTGTCAATTGGATTTTTAACTAGCGATGGACTCGGCAAGAGTTTCTTATATCCAGGAGGAAGTCGCTGTAGTGAAGCAAGATAGTCATCCAAGACTCTTTTAGCTTCGTCTAGGAAAGGACAACGTTGGAGGGCATGATCGCCTTCACACAGTCTACAAGGAAATTTAGATCTTCCTTTCTGTCCATTGACTTCACTTTCACTAGTTGATGATGTGCTCTCAACATGGTCGTCAGAGGTTGAAGACACCAGATTGTGCAAGCAGGGAGACTAGTCTCTTAAGATCCACGGGATGCAAGGACAATCTCGATGATAGTGGTCTCCTTTGCAAATGAAACATGGAGATTTAGGTTTGGATGGTGCAGTTTGTGGATTTTCGCTAGATGATGCATGGTTTCCCCCTTTCATCGTTGGCTTCTTCTTCTTCTTCTCCTTCCCTTTCTTCTTCTTCTCAGTTACTTGGTTTTTAGCGTTACTAGCTTCACCAAGCAAAGAGGAAGGAGAGGGAGAAACAAACGAAGTAGAAGGTCGGGGAGCGACTTCAGTATCATCTGGTTGCTAATTTGATTGCTGAGGAATTACAGTGTTTTGAACAATAGAGGTTGAGAAAAGCCATACTGGCAGGCCAAATATGAGTCCTGGAAGGGACAATGTAGCCATGTGTGGAGCACCAACATCTCCCCAAGAAGAGAAAGGATTAGTATTCCCCCCAAGGGGAAATCCTTGATTGGTGGACTCCATTTTATCAACCTAAGACCAACAAGGGAACAGTGATGTTATTCTGATTAAAATAAATTTTATGACGCTTTGACACAACTTGTTTTTTCAGTTTTTAAGAGTCGAGAAAAAGCTAAAGATGACTCTAGTCGCCTTTGATTTTTAATGAGCCTGAAGTGACAAGTGCTCAGATGGACCTTTTCTTTTAAGGAGTCTGAAAAGGGACAAAAGTAACTACTCTGGAAATCTAGACAGAGGGATTACCAAACCAATCGCAAAATTGCAGAATACTTTTACATACGACAGTCAATCTTCCCAAATGCTATGTTCAGTGCATTGCAATCGATAGGGCAGCGGACACGGCTTCCTAAGGATAAAGGATATAGCCTATTGTGGTCTCCCAATATATAGTCGACAGTACATGGGAGCACAAGTCTGTACTATCACTTGTCATATCAAAGAGGAGGAATCACCAAACCTACGATGAAAACGATAGTTACCAAGCTTTACGATGCCGGAATACGTCTCTAGCCTAGACTTCTAGATGTTGTGCGTTAGGTTCCAAAGTGTTTTTATCTTCATTGAGGTTTATTTTACGGTTGATCTTTCTTAAGAAGTTTTCCTTTAAGGTTCATTACATGATGTAGATATACAATTCCTAAAGATGCAATCTAAGATGATAAACAATCATTTGCTTTCTTTTAGCAATGAAAATCCTAGCTATTAAGGAAAGAGAAGTAAAATTCTTTCAACATAGAGTAGAGAGAACACACTAAGATGCACTTTCCTAAATCAATTTCCGCATGCAGTTTAAATGCAAATGAACATGCATGTATTTTTTTTTCAGTTTCCTTAATGTGAGGATGACAAAAGAAAACTAAGTATAGATCTGAACTATCTTTCCTCAAAGCGACACTTTAGCAATTTCTTTTCAAAAATGAAAGGAAGATTTAGACGACACTTTCAATTTCGACCTGAAAACTGCTTTCGACACTTCAAAGAATTGATGATTCAAATCAAATACAATGGCAAAAGTGTAATCGAATATCTAAAAGAGGAAGAATTTACGAAACTCTTTTCTTTGACTGAAAATGACACTTATGACACTTTCAAATCAAAATAGACAGTTTGATTAAGCTACTATTTGCAAAGGAGAACTATAAATGATGAAAAATATATTCAAAAACATTCACAATTCTTTATCAATAGAGGCTGAATAATGCAAAAGAATAAGGTTTCAACAGTTATATACTGATCATAGACAACAAAACTACTGAATAAAGCTGAAGACAATGAAGAAAAAACCAAAATTTGGAGGCAGAACTAGTCTCACTCAATCATTGCACCTGTAACACAGGGAAATAGGGATGCATCTCACCTGCAACAAATGGGAGGTGCGATGCATCTAGGTTGCTAAGGAGAGACAATGCAATGGTCCAGGGATGAGACTGAGCTTGGTTTTCACTCACAGTTTGCAGCTAAGTTCAGGGATTTAGGCTGAGCTAATGATAGACAGTAAACACAAAGTATAAGGGCTGATCTAATGAGGTTATTTGAGCTACCACCAGGGCACTTAGGATGTTTTCAAGTAAGATGTTCAGTTCATAAACTAACCTAGAGATTGACTAAAGCAGCATTGATCTACTTTGCAGTTGCATAGCAAAAGCAGTTTGAAGGCTAGCTGGCTTAACTTCAGGCTCTGTTTGTAGTTTATAAAGTAAACAATAGTAACTAACAATCAAACTATTCTCTCCCTAGTGGAGTCGCCATTTTGTTATTGGGAAAACTAGTGTCCATTCAATGCTGCTAGTCCCACTAAGACAGGTAGCTATCTTAGAAACAAAGAAACCAAAGTTACTTCCATTTTCCTTTATGAGAGATAGATGAGAGAGAAGCAGAGAGTACCAACCTCAATCTTTCACTTGTCTCCTTGCTTATTTCCTCCCTCCTTTGACAAAGCTTCGCCACTCCTTCCTCACTTGTCCCGCTTCAAAGAACACCTATAGAGTCAAAGCAGCATAATACCATCAAAGCATAGAGATCTATCACCATAAACAATATAAGATCAGATGTATATTAACCATACAAATGCATACACCAATACAAGATTTAGAAATATACAAGTATATGGAGGAAAAATCAAATAGATTTATTGATAGAAGTAGTAGAAGAGAGGATTACAACCTAGCGGTCCAATCCAGTGCCATCCTCCCAGCATGAAAGCCATCTTCACCTCATGAAAAGCTAGATCACCCAACACTACAATGTTTCACAGAGAAACCAATAGCAATTCCTTACAAAATACAAAATTCCAGCCTCCAGATTTCTAGGATGAGGGATCCATATATAGATATTTGTAAGGGGGTGAGTTAGCTTCTAGGATTTTGATTAGTGTCATTTCTCTGATAGTTCTTGGTTCCACTTGGAGATTTCATGGTCGATTACTCATCCCTGGGTGAATTCAGAGAGGCAAGTGTCAAATGAGCAGTTTCTAGAAGATTCTTTGGGTTTCCACCTAGCAAACTGCCTCTGCCATTTGTCTGCTCTCGCTCATCACACCCTTTGCATGTGATAGGTGAGATGCATGACACCCTCAGCATGGAGCAGTCTGTATGGTCCAGTTTTGACCAATTATGAGCAGTTTTCCAGGGGGAACTTCTGGGAAATGATATAATCAGCTGACCTTGTTCCTTTAGGGTATGAAACAACACTTTTAGGGGTTTAGAAGCCCTTGGTTTATGGACATATGTGATTGGGGTTGCAATGCCCAAATATGTCTATAACAATGTGTTAAAGTGATGAGTTACAGTTTGATTGTTGATAATGGGCCCAATCAGAAATTTGATGAAATGTGGCCTACAAGTTATGATTTGTTGAAGAAGGTGGATCGAGTATGAAAATTCATGAAACATGGTCCATGGATGTTGCTAAGGGTTGGATACTTTAGTGAGGAAGTCGAAGCTTCTTTCCAGTAGTAGCTGGTGATCAAATCAGGGGGTTAGAGCTCCCTTCCAGTAGCAGCTAGAGAACGAGTGAAGGTTGTAACCTTTTGCAGGTTGGTGCCCACATATTGGTACACGTTTATGCTAGTACAAGAACTAGGGGGTAGGAGATCTCTTCCACTAGAAGCTGGAGAACAAACAAAGGTTGTAGCCTTCTGCAGGTGGGTGCCTGCGTACTGGTATGAGTCTGCACCAATACAAGATTGTAAAAATATTTTTCTTATATTAAAAAGAAGACATAGATGACATCAGCAGGTGGTTTTCTCCCACATTGGGTTTCCACCTTTAATCCTGGCCTTCACATGTGTTTCTTGTGTGTGATGGTTTATTTTGTTATTACAACACATGGTTACTATTTATCTAATGTTTAATAAAGTACTGATGCACTCACTGAAGACCAACATATGATGAATTAACTGAATCATAAGTTCACTAGATTTATGCTAGTTGCCTTAAGAACAATTGCGTACACACACAGGTTCAGATAGTGAGTGGGTATCCCCTCCAGTTTTGGTCCCAAATAAGAATGGAAAGTGGAGGATCTGTGTGGATAACTGAGAGTTAAACAAAGCCACTAAAAAATACCATTTTCCTCTACCTTTCATTGATCAAGTCTTGGATGGTCTTGCAAGAAATAAGTTCTTCTCTTTCCTGGATGGATTCAATGGTTATAATCAGATCTAGCTCAACCCAGAGGACCAAGATAAAACCACCTTCAATTTTCCTTGGGGTACCTTTGCTTATAGAGTCCTTCGTTTCATATTATGTAATTCCCCTGTCGCTTTTCAATGGGAGGTTCTGAGCATCTTTGTTGAGCTAGTCCATGACTCTGTAGAGATCTACATGGATGATTTCACTCCCTATGGGTGTGACTTCCTATAATCTCTCTCTAACTTGGGGAAAGTACTAAAGAATTGAATTGAAATGAACCTATCACTTAGTCCTAAGAAGTGTGAATTCTTGATGAATGTAGGGACTATTCTGATTCATTCAATATCCCAGGAAGGAATACAAGTGGACCCAAATAAAATTGCCATCATAGAAAGGGTCCCTACTCCTCAAAAGCAGAGGGATGTCAATACTTTCTTGGGCTTAGATAGATATTATAGGAGGTTTATCAAGGACTTCAACAAACTAGCCTCACCATTGTTTGGACTGCTAGCCAAGGACTTTGAATTTTTTTATTCAGATAGTTGCCAGGAGGCCCTAGAAATCTTGAAGGACAAATTGACTACTGCATCCACACAAAGAGGCCCAAATTGGGCTCTCCCTTTCCATATCCATGTTGATGCATCTGACAAAAATGTAGGAGCAGCTATAGGCTAGATAGATGACAAGTTTCCTTATGCCATTTACTTCAATATAAAAAATTTGTTTAAGACTGAGTTGAATTATACTGTGACTGAGAAGGAACTCCTAGCTATTGTCCATTCCTTGATTAAATTCAAACACTATATCACTAGTTATCAAACCTTTATGCATACTGACCATGCTTCTATCAAGTACTTAACGAAAAAGGTTGATGTGAATGCTAAAATTATTAGATGGCTTCTTTTATTGCAACCATTTGATTTAACCATCATTTATAAGATGGGTAAAGAAAATGTAATTGCATATGTTTTGTCTACTGTTGATTTACCTACAAGTGAGGAAGGGATGGTTGATTATCAACTTACAGATGAGCATTTATTTTCTTTTTTAGTTCTCTCTCCATGGTTTTCTAACATAGCCAACGACCTAATCGCTGCAAATTTCCCTCCAACTATGTCATCCAGGGAGAAGAGGAGGATTATAAGGAAGAGAAACCCATTCACTTGGATTGGGGGAAGTCTCTTCAAACTGTGCATAGATCAAATCTTGAGGTGTGTCAAGGAAGATGAATTATTTGACATCCTCTTAGCTTGTCATGATGGGCCTTGTGGAGGTCACTTTGCTACCAGGATGACAACTTTCAAGGTACTACAAGCTAGCTACTATTGTCCCTCTCTCCACCAAGATGCAAGAAGATACACCAGTCAATGTGATCAGTGCTAGAGGATGGGGAAACCTACTCCCAAGGATGAAATTTCTCTGCAACCTCAGGTGGCTTTAGAGGCATTTGACAAGTGGGGCATGGATTTCATTGGGCCAATTGATCCACCATCAAGCTAGACAAAGTACATAATTGTATGCATAGACTGTTTGACAAAGTGGGCTGAGACCAAAGCTGCCAAGATAGAACAGAGGAGAAAGTGGCTGAGTTCTTAAGGGAGAATGTATTCTACAAATTCAGGTGCCTTAGAGAACTAGTCACTGATCAGGGAGCTCAATTCACATCAAATCCGATCGAAACTTTGTTAAGGCAACATGGGATAAAGCACATAAATCTATTTCCTATCATCCTGAGGCAAATGTACAAGTAGAGGTCACCAAAAATTCATTATAAGGCATCCTCACCAAGTTTGTGAGAAACAACATAAAATATTGAGCTGATAGAATGGTGGAGGCCACTTGGGCCTATAATACAACTTGGAAGACAACAACTGGTTTCACCCCTTTTGACTTTGTCTATCGAAATAAGGCTCTGCTCTCCATTGAGTTTGATTACAACACCTTGAAAATGGCAGCAAAGTTGGATTTGGATGTTATAAAGGCATAGTAGGAGAGGCTACTCCAGCTAGATGGTCTGGATGAATTCAGGATGCAAGCCCTCCTACAAACTTAAGTTATCCAAGTACAAAGAAAGGTTTGGCATGACAAAAACATAAAGGACAAGTTTTTTCAAGAAGGGAACTAGGCTCTACTATATCACTCCAGGTTCAAGGACTTCAAAGGCAAATTGATGACAAGGTGGTTAGGTCCATACTTGATAGAGTAGTGCCATGATAATGGAGCTATTCAAATCCAAGTCACAATATTCTTGAAAAATATTTTTATTTTTAAAAAGAAAAAAGAAAAAGAGAAAAAAACAATAAGAGGCATGGATGAAAACCTCCATGAGGAATCTGAGGCCAACTCTTGGGTTGAAAACCTCTTTGAGGTAGCCCAGGAGAGAAAAAAGAGAAAAAAAGAAAAATTAAAGATCCCTGGGTGAAAACCTCCCTTGAGGTACCCAGGGTAGGCAGGCAGGTTGAAAACCTCTCTTGAAGCAGCCTTTGTGTCCGTAAAAAAAAGGAAGAAAAAGAAAAAAAAATAAAAAGAATACCATGATATGGAACTCCAACCTATCCATTAATAAATTCTGTCATTTTGTAGGTTTTTGAACACAATGGAAACTACAAGGAAAACATGCTTAAGTTTCATTCCATTCCTCCCTCCATCCACTCCATCTCATCCATGTCAACCATGTACCTTCCACTATCATCCATTCTTGTGGCTCAAAAATCAACTTTTTGGCATTCTCTGGTTTGTTACAGGATGTTTTGTCACTGTTATAGGAAGATCCTATAGCACTACAGGATGTCTTGAAATATTGCAGGAAAAGGGAACCGATGAAAACAATCATCATGCATGCCTGCACTAGGTTAATCAGGAACTCTTCACTTCATAAAAACACTCACCCATCATCCATGCATCCTTAATTCAAATCACCATACCCATACCTAGCTCTATCTCATTAAAAAAAAAAACAAGAAAGAATTTTTTTTAGAGGAAATGTCCTCCATTGCCACAACCCTTCACTACTACGTTAGGGCTTTGCTATCATCCTCCAACCCCTACACTACTTCCTAGCATCCCTTTGAAGAAAAAGCCTTTGAAAAGAAAGAAAAAGGGGTTGCTACAAGAGATCCTGTAGTAGCTACAAGATATCCTGTAACAGTTTGTGCCACTACTGCAACAAGCTTGAAACTCAGTTTTTATTCCCAACTAGAGTGAGGAGAAGTACCATCATCCATGGACACCTTGTTCTTCCTAGAAATACTCCACAACAATAGCAAAGATATGTCAAGCATCTGCATGCATGAACAGAACAAGTAGTCAACTATACAAGAGAAAAATGAAATACACAAAAAAAGAGCAAGGAAGAACTTCCCTGAGCAGCAACACAAAAGTCAAATACTCTAGCATGCAGAGATCAAAAAAGGTAGGCATAGGTATGGTAATTTACTCATCTCTTCCCTAGGTATGTGTTGTACTTTGTAACAACCCTCCCATTTATAGGGATGAATAGTTAGTATTTGACATATAAATGGGGACCCTTTTAAATTTTTAGCTTTTGAAAATAAGCGCTAACTCTAAAATTGTCCTTAAACCTTTAGAATGCAACCCATACTTGAACTTTTATTATCGCGCATCACATCTCGTAGTTTTCTATGTGACAATTATAAACATCTGAAAGAAAATCCCAAAATGAGATATGTGATAAAGTCTCCACTGCGATTTTCCGATTGTGACACTCTAAGAATATGCGATCACATTTCGCAGATCACAATTTGACAAAGCATGCCACTGTGTTATCCATTAAAAATTGCGAAATGTGATATTGTGATGTTTCGCAATCAAATTTCGCATTATCTACGAACAATGCTATGTTGCAACATTTGAACGTCATGATTCGGAAAATTAGGCGTGAAGTGTGGGAAGTTATTGAGTTTTTAATGAAATACAAGTGGGTTGATAGAGAAATTATTATTTAGTAGCTCGAGGAGAGAAGTTAATGCTTTCAAGTCATGGCTAGTTAACATAGATATTGTGTTCAAATATTCCCATGATTCAAGTCATTTCAAAGAGCTCTTCAGCCTTAATTACACTCTACTGTTTACGCTGGTATATCTATCTTTCATTTCAAGGAAGCTTCAAAAGAGATGTCCTTACGGAAAGGAATGAAAAAATAGAAGCAATAGAGTGTTTCATAATCTGAGGTTACAAATATTTTGCCCATATTTTCTGATACTGTTTGCAGTGCTGATGGAGGAGCAACAACATGGGAAGTTATCTATAATAGACTGGAAGATGAGAAGCCTAAAGTTACTGTTACAAAGGCAACAACAGATTCAATACAACCCTCAACAGTTAAATTTAGAGACGCTTCTTGCTCTTTTCTTCACATAATAGGAGCAAGAGCCAAGATACTACCATACACAGATATGATTAGATGGGTGGTGGAGAATGTTAATATTGAAGACAGACAAATCAAGAATTTAAAGATGGATATGATGGGATCATTTAAAGCCAAAGATTTGAAACAAATTTTTCATATTCCCGACCCTTAGGATATATATGATAGATCATTCTTGGCCAAGTTTGCGAACCCAAATGAAGAACCCTTTAAGATGATTCAGGGGTGGAGAGTCCTAGAAAAAAATTCAAATATGACAAGACATGTATGTACCCCATAGCTTCTTTAGTGAATCCTCATAACTATGCAACCTCCATGTTATGTAGATTGTATGGATTGCCTAATAATACCAAGTTCTCTATAGAATGGGTCCCTTTAATTGATGCATGTATCAATTATCATATAATGAATTCGGCTACTATCCTATCTGACAACTTAGCTACGACTATTTCTGAATATCGTCAAAAGAGATCCACCTCCACAAAAAACTTTCCTCCATTTTATATGAGTGCTTATATCATCGAATCTATTTGCTTTTGTACTAAGTTTCCAATTATGGGTTGGAAATGGACCTTGCAAGATCCATACCCCATCCATCTCAGTCACAAACAAATGTGGGAATCCCATTTTATACCCCATTTTTATAATATATGCCATGGCGTTATGCTACCATTACATCAAATGATTTTTGATAAAAAGGCCCTGAGATTTTCTAAGGAAGCCGATACAGACCTTCTTGTAGTAGGCAAGCACTTTTCTCAGCAATGGTTCACATATATGAGAGTTTACGGCAGTACAACAGAACCACATGTACTTCCTTTGTATGTCTTCGACAAGCTGTTAGCCAGAGAAATAGCTCACCAAACTGTTGGAAAATTCTTAACCAAGACTTTGAAAGATAGAAAAAAATCACTATGGCCACCCTTTCCCATCCAGTGTGGTGCTTTTTCATTGGTAAACTTCAACCATGCAAACAAAGAATTACTGAACTTAGAGAGGCTCAGGCTGGCTACTCTGCCAAAGAGGCAATTTGACCCAGAGAAAGTAGCACAAAATGTTACTACGTCACTAAAGGTCAAACCCTTTATCCATGAAGATCATGAATTTGAATATTTATAACAATTAGAAGAGTCATTTGAACAAGAATTCAATTGGGCAAAGGTGAATTTTAATTTTGATGACTTCAAAAGCTTTCAAGAATTTAGAAATAAGAGGCTTGAAACAATCCCATTGGATTTGTTAAGAACTAATGACAAACCTACGCCTAGTGTGACCATTAACAGTGAGGGACCAAATTATCAAATAGAATCTCAGGTGAATGCATCCCAGAACACAAGGAATACACAGGAAACAGAGGCTACGATAGAATCTACCAAAAAATCAGCTGAGAAATAGGTCAAAAGTGACCTAACTCAAGAAACCGGTCCCAAAGGTGAAAGCAACGTATGGAGCAGGAATAGGACCAATTTAATAAAATACTTCAAGACACTTCCAAAGAAATAGATGTCCTAGAAACTATAGGATATCATACTCCACAGCAAACTCAGAAAGTTTCAGAGTTTAATCCAATGAGTGATTAAGGAACAAATTCACAGAATGCAGAAACCATACCTACATTTTTGTCATCTGAGATTATCCTAAAGGTTATAGAAATACCTCCTTTAGATGTATTCTACATCCCACTGCATAAGGATGTAGTAAGAAGATAGAGGAAGATAATGAGAGTGGAAACATATGAAAGTCCCACCAGTGAACGAACCAATAGATATAGTCTGGAAGGATATTCCTTCAAATCCAACCAAAAATTTAACCAGGCTATCACAATGTGTAGGGGCATATGCTACGACCACCATTGATAAGGCCATTGAAGTATCTATTTTGTGAAGAGAAAGAGAAGAAAGGATAGCACAACTTGAACACCAACTGGAAATCGAGAAAACAAATGTGAACAAGAAAGCCATAAAACAAATAGTCCAATTGCAGCAAAGTATGGAAGTACTTAGGATAAGCCACAAAGCTGATATCTCAACAAAGAATATGAAAATCCAAGAGTTGCAAGAGACTATGGCAAAATATAAAGATGTGCCCACTATTGATGAGTTCATCAAAGACCCATTGGAGCTAAACTCCATTCTATCAAAGCAACAAGATCTATTATGCCAGAGAATGTCCCATATCACCCCTTATTTGAATACCATTGATTAATTCACAAATAAGTCAATTGATCAGAGAACTGAGTTCAATGACTTAAATACCAAGATCTCTGACTATATTGAATGGAAAGAATCTAAAGAAGGAATAATTGCTAATATGCCAAATATTTAAGAAACACACAAAGACATATTATTCACAGATTGGGATGCACGTATTAAACAGGAAGAATTGGCAGTAGTAAGAGCAGCAGGAGTGGAAAAGAATATAATAAAGGTAGTGAATTACAATTTTCACACCACCAACTTGATAAAAGAAGGTAATCCAAAGTCACTTCCAGGTTTAAAAGACTTGGATAAAAACTGGAAAGCAAAGATGAAATTCCAAAGAGAGGTAATCAAAGACTGATTGGGAGGCATATTGGCAGTTTCTTGTCAAACCTCACAGCCAAATTATGACACTGAATTGTTCACTCAATTCAATGCAAAAGATGCTGCCACCTCTTACAGATGCCGTCTTTGCAGGACAGGTTAGAACGAAATTTGGAGCATGTCCTCAAGTAAAACCAATGTCCAACATATGCAACCTCAAGGAAAAGCTGGCAGACAGCAAGATATTTTCATAGCCTCGAGTCATCAAATTGATTTTATTTTTAGAGTTAGTTACTAGTTAAGAGGAAGGTTGTTTGAAACCTCCTCAGATATTTTGTATAGTCTATTTTTAAACTTTAGTTATATAGTATTTATACCCTTCTCATGCATTTAGAGAAGGGTCCAAGAATTTATCAAAAAACATTTGAAAATAATGCACTTTTGTAAGTTTGTAGATGCCTTGATCAAATTATGGATCATGGTCATTACTTTTGAATATCAAACTACTTTATTTTGTTGATGCACTTTTGTATGCTTGGAGAATAATTTGATTGAAGAAAGGAGTTGATCTATGTCACTAGTTAGATGAGCAGTACCTCACACATATGGTAATTTTATCTTGTATGATTAGTTTTGTTTTACTAAATTAGCGATAACATTTCGTTTCATGAATTATTTATGGAGCATGTTCTTTATGTTATGTGTTAATTGCACTATTGTATAATATTTAGCTGAAAGCGTTTATTTTTGTATATGATCATTAAATATATGCAATATAATTTGCACATTTCTTTGACTAACAATTTAGTCAAATAAATTATATTTACATGTTATCATCTCTATTTAACACGTGAATGATCTTTATTACCACGTACCAAACATATATCTTTTTAGATCGAATATCACACATAATACCCCAGTTTATATTAGATTAAGTTAATTAGACATTTTCATGTCAGAATATGCCATTTAGTTATCATTATTCTTATTGCAATCACTTGAAAACCACCCATAATCATTTTCAAACCCACACTGGGAAACTGGTCCCATCGTCCCCAGTCGGAGCCACCACACCAAACAGAAAAGGAGCTGCTTTCAAGGTCCGAGCTGAGTGGTTATCCCCCATGTTGGAGCAGCAGAATTCTGTGGCTTCAACATTTTGGCATTAGAAGGAGGGCCATCCGACTATGAACGACATATAAATCTAAAGATCAATTGAAAAACATTCATACGAGTCAAAACCCCTCCACAACTTCTACATCTTCTAGATCGTGTTCAAAATATCTGAATTAGAAATATAAAGTTGTAGAAACCTCTCCCTCATCTTCTGAAGTATTAAGACAAGCACCTTCTTTAGATTACACTCTTGAGTCTCCTGAAGTTCACTCCTTAATACAAAAATTGGAATAGATATCCATTTCTGCTAAGAAACCTGAAAATATCGAAGCTTCTAAAGAAAGTCTCACTACCCTATTATGAGATACTAGTGTATTAACTTGATTACAAAGTGAAAAGCTTGGAGTAACCCCTTTTGAGTTTCCCATTCATTCACGACGTAAGAAAGGTACCACATCAAAATCTGAATCAGATACCAGTGAGATCAAATTATCTTTCCCATTTACTCCCCCATTCACTTCTACTCAACCCACCTCTTCTTAGCTATCCATTTTTTCAACTCAAGCAATTAGTGCTGGTATCAGTAGTACTAGTCCAGTAGTAAGTTCTTCACCATCCCTATCTACTTCTCGATCTGCCTCCTCATCTTTGCAACCCTCAACACAAGTTATGGCCAATCAACCTGCTCAACCTTAGACAAACCTTGGTGCTGTATTGCTTGCTAATCCAAATGCTTTTCCAGCAAACCTAAAATTATGGTTACCTAAGTATATTCCTAATGATGGTATTCCCACTGAAGAACATCTAAATAACTTTATGTTATCCATGAAGCTTAATGGAGTTGCACATGAAGATGTTGTTATCAGATTGTTTCCTTATACTCTCCAGGGATTCGCAGGATCCTGGTAATTTTCCCTTCCAGCAAGCTCAATAAGAACTTGGGATACTTTTGGAGAAATATTTATTGCAAAATTTGGTGATGATAGAATTGTGGCATATTTAATCAATGATCTTTCCAAACTAAAAGAAAGATTGCATTTTGTTATATTGACAGGAATCGGGATCAAAGGTATCCATCTTCATTTGAACCATTAATTTGACTAGAAGAAATTAGATATACAATTTATATCTCTCCCTAGGTTAGCCCAACACCTGGAGCTACTAAAAATGCATGCTCACATAGATAATGTAGCCTGGATCCACTGGCTTAGCCAAACACACTACGCTGGGGAGTAGAGCTCACCTTCCTACAGCTAGTAGGCTGGGGTGAGGTGATAAGCCCAACCTCCTTCTATGGGCTATTACGCTATAGATATTACCTTGGCTAATACACTCGCTTGGATTTACCCTTCGAATCCACGTTTAGGCCCCTATAAGTGCCTTCCCAGTAGCCTCACTGGGGCTTGACCCCACGCACTTTAGCCTCCTCCTCAATTTGGGGCTCATAACCTACTGTACGCTATAGCTATCACCTACAGCTAGTCAATCCGCTGGGCTACCTCCTTTACGCTAGGATGCTTGGCTAAGAATCCCTTCGCTCGGATGGGGAGGCTATCACTCCCTTCGGTTATTGGGATTTATATACTTTATATATAGTTTGAGGAAAATGGATTACTTTGGAAGGTACCTTTAAAGGAACTTCTAGGGAATTTGATTCCATATAAAAAGCCTTTCCGATGCTTTCCCTTGAACGATGCCAGCTCCCTACGCAACCCTAGACTTCAACTCCAGATTCAACAAGTTACTGAAAAAAATCCCGGCTGCCTCTAGACCTGCAGTAGATGTACAAATAGAGTGGTACATATCCTCCCTTCCATCTAATATCACATTTTTTGTATATAGAGCCAATAAGGCTACCCTTGTAGAAAACATGAAAGAAGCCTTGTTTGTAGAAAGGAAAATTATCGCCTTAGAAAAGAGATCACAGGTAGAAGAAAGGAAATCAAAGAAAGTGACATTCAAGGAAGATTCAAAAAAGAAATATCCTAAGGACCCTTTCGACCTTGAAGGCCTTCAAAAGGTGCTAAAGACCATGTCAAATGAAATGGTCGAAATTAAGAAATAGGTTGCTGAATCATCTGCTCCCAAGAAGCTTTTTTCCCATTTAAAAGAAATCCTTCTTCTACATCCCAACTACCAAATACTATTTCAAATGCTAAATCCTAGCAAGAACTAGAAGAAGCTTCATTAGCCGAAGAAGAAGTAGAAACTGAGGAAGAAGTTGAGTTAAATGGAATGTGGGATTTTATTCTACCAATTGAAGAGGAAGAAGAAGCTATGCTAGTAACTACAAGAAGTAAAAGCTCTATTGATACATCAACAACAAATCAGAAACAAAAAGCTTCTACTCTTGTAAAGGAGAAAATAGTAAGTAAGAAATCTAAGACTATTCTAACTGATTCTATTCCATTAGATCCTCCAACTACTTCTAAAACTTTAGTAATCTTAGATACAGTGGAATATAATATAGTCTAAGATATGAAAAAGATGAGAGTAAATATTTCATTACATGAATTGACTAAACTCAAACAACAACATAAAATCTTACTTAGAGAGTTAAGCAGTTGCTGTAGCTCCTTTATGAGCCACTATAGTTACTCAAGCTACTAAAGATATGTGAAAGCCTCCTTCATCTTCAAACAAAGTAAATCCCACAAACCTAGTTGTAATAGGTGATAGATCTATCTCTCATACTCCTCCATTTCTTCTTACTAATGATATTTTTAACAAAAGCATCCATAATTTCCTTATTGATTCAGGGGCCTCTTCAAACATCATGCCAAGAACTATGTGCACTAAATTAAATATCACACCTCAAAAATATGTTGTACACATTGTTCAACTGGACAGGACAAAAGTAGAGGTACTCAGAGAAATGATATCAATTTCAATGAGGCTTTCCTCCAACCCAAATGTTTCACAAGTAAACGATATGCTAGTAGCTGCTATCCCTGAATTCTATGGTTTAATTTTAAGTAGGGATTAGTATGAAAAGTTACACAGATACTCAACAAATGATTGGTCTCATATGTAGTTTCCATACAATGGTAAACCTAACCAAATCAGAGTAGATCATGAGAAATTCATGAAGTAATCAGTCACTGATCTTGAGGGGAGCAATGAACTAATAGCTTTCACCAATAATCTCATCGGAAACTACTCAATTGAGTCATTCTTGGGATCCTTTAATGCACAAAGACCCCCCTTTTGGATAATGCCATAGTATCTCAGATATAAATTTTTTCACAAATAGACGCTTCTAAGTGTATAGATGTGGTTGATAAAATTGTAGATAATTCATTATTCTGGACTCTTTATTTTGATGGTTCCAAATCTGAAGATGGTGCAAGTGCGGGATGTATCTTAATCAGCCCACAAGGAGAGAAAACCATGTTAGCCTACATGCTTGAATTTCAATGCACTAACAATACTGCGGAATATAAAGCATTAATTCAAGGGCTATACAAATCCATTGGCCTTGATGTCAAGTATTTGCAAGTATATGGAGACTCTAAGATAGTTATTAAATAGGTAAGAAACATAATCCATTGTGTGTCTGGGCATCACAAACATTATAAATCCCTAGCCCAAAATATTACTTCTCACTTCACTGCTTTTAACATTTTTTTGGTCCCCAGATTACAAAATGCAAGTGTTGATTTACTTGCCAATGTAGCATCTAAGCTTATACCTTCAGAGGAATTTAGTCCAGATAGATTTTCTATAGAGTTAATTTTTATACCATCCATCCCTGATAATGTAACAAATTGGAGAGTGTTTAATAATGATGCTAATATAATTGATTTCCTTACATCAAAAGGATCTTATAAGGAACAAATCATAGATGAACATGAACATGAACATGACTTGCAAATCAACCATAAACAAGATCAAAATTCAATTCTAAAGTTTGTAGTCAAAATGGAAGATCTCTATGATTTGAAAGACAAATTTAAAAAAATTATCGGCTCCAAGACTTACAGTTCTACTTTGAGATTTTAAGTGGTAAACATAGGCACATTTGAAAGGCCTCAAAACGTCAACCTAGGTTTTGGTTTATCATCCGAAGAAAGGATATCATTCATCAAATTGTTGAAAACATATAAAACTATGTTTTCCAGGGATTATTTAGATCTCAAGACTTACGATACCTCTGTAATTCAACACACTATACCAATGACCTCTAATGAGAAACCAGTTCAACAAAAACTTAGAAAGATTCATCCAAACCTTGAAAGTCAAATCAAATCTGAATTAAATAAACTTCTGAAAGCGAAGATAGTCTTTCCCATTAGGAACTCAAAATGGGTATCAAATATGGTTCCGGTCAGGAAAAAGAATGGAGATATTAGTATTTGTATTGACTTTAGGAACTTAAATAGAGCTTGTCAAAAGCATAAATTTCCCTTGCCTACCATGGAGAAAATATTTCAATCAGTTGTAGACTCTAAGTTAATGTTTTTTCTAGATGGATTTTTAGGATACAATCAAATTCTTGTACATCCATATGACAGAATAAAGACAACATTCAGGACCAGATATGGGACATATGATTATCATAAGATTCCTTTTGGACTGATCAATGTAGGTGCTACATTTCAACGTGCCACAGATATTGCTTTTAAAGGTCTGATTAATAAATTAGTTGTTATTTACCTAGATGACATTACAGTCTACTCTAGGAATAGAAACAATCATTTGAATGACTTAAAGCATATTTTTGAAAGATGCAAGAAATATGGCATTTCTCTAAATCCCAAAGAATCATACTTTGCATTAGCAAAAGGCAAGCTTCTCGGCTTCATAGTGTCCAAGAAAGAAATTTATATTGATCTTGATAGAATCCAAGAAATTGAAAAGATTCCTCTCCCACATAACAAGAAGACCATGCAATCATTCCTAGGCCAAACTAATTTTGTAAAAATATTTGTTCCCATTTTTTTGCAGATTGTTCTACCCCTTCAATCAATGATAAGAAAGAATGCAGTCTTCAAATGGGGTAAAAATGAAAGCGAGTTATTTGAGTTAATAAAAAAATCCATTATCAAAGCTCCTTCTTTAACAACTCCAGATTTTCTCAAAACTTTTGTATTGTACACATTTTGATGCGATACATCATATGCAGTAGTTTTAACACAGCTAAATGATCAAAACATCGAGGCACCTATCTCTTTTTTCAATTCCAATTTACAGGCTGCCAAGCTAAACTATTTAGCTATTGAGAAACAAGATTTTGATGTCTTTAAAACCTTAAAACATTTCAGACCTTTTCTCCTCTAAACTCATACAAAAGTAGTAGTACCTCACCCTGTAGTAAGACAATTATTGATGCAAAGAGAAGTGGGGGAGAAAAGAGCAAATTGGGTCATTGAACTTCAAGAGTACGATGTAGAAATCCAACCAGCTAAAATTGTTAGGAGCCAAGGCTTTTGCATAATGCTAACTGGAGCTTCCCATTTATCAACAAAATAAGACCAAAGTAATGAAGTGCAAATATCAGAGGTAAGCCTCAGTGATGCATAATCACAATATGTTGATTTGAAGTTTTATTTAAAGAATGGATATGTTCCTATGCATCTCAATTACAAAACAAAGTGTGCTTTAAGGTTGAAATCAAATCAGTATGAGTTAATTGATGATGCATTATTTAGAAAAAATTATGGTTCAGTATTATTAAGATGCCTAAAAAGACCTAAAGCTGAAAAGGTTATGTAGGAATTAAATGATGGACCAGTTGGAGGTCATTTCAGAGGAAATACCAAAACTCACAAAATCTTGCATGTAGGTTATTATTGGCCAACACTATTCAAGGATGCACATGACAATGCAAGAAAATGAAAAATTTGTCAAACTACAGCTGGAAGAGAAAAGAAACCATCATTCCCATTACAACTAGTGAATATCCAACAACCATTTGAACAATGGGGATTAGATATAATTGGTGAGATTGTTCCTAATTGTTCCATGCAACAAAAGTACATCCTTACAACTACTGATTATTTCATGAAATGGGTAGAAGCTATCACATTAAAGGTAGCTAACACATAAATTATTACAGACTTTATTGATCAGTACATAATCACTAGGTTTGGCTTACCTACAACTTTAAGGTTTGATAATGCATCTTATTTTCTGGAAATACTGTGGTAGAATTTGCCTTAAAAAGAGGTTTCAAATTCAAGTGTTCAGCCAACTATTATCCACAAGGTAATGGATTAGCCAAATGAACAAACAAAAACCTTATCAGAATCATCAAGTGGACTATAAACCAAAATCATAGGAATTGACACAAGACATAGATTTTTGCTCTTTGGGCAGATAGAATAACACAGAAGGCCTCAATCGGTTCTTCTCCTTTTTCTTTAGTTTATGGAAAAGAAGTAGTTCTCCCCACAAACATAACATTCCCATCTCTCGCCCTAGTGAAATTTATTAATGAAAACCCTTCCTCTTCTCTTCAAGCAAGGCAATTTTAGATTCTTAAGCTTGAAGCAGAAAGAAAAAAAGCTAAATCCACCCATTCCCATCATCAACATTAGTCAAAGCCTCTTTTGATACAGCCTCTACTAGTCATAGAACCTTTGAAGTAGGTGATCTAGTTTTGAAATTGGACAAAGCACATTAGGAAAAAGGAAAACACACCAAATTCCAAAGACCGTGGCTTGGACCTTTCCAAATCATTGAGAAAATTGATCCATCAACATTTCTTTTACAAGACTTGTCAGGTAGAATAGATTCTTTGCCCATTAATGGGAAAATTTTGAGAAAATACTTTTCCTAGAAAAACAAACTCTTCTAATTTTGTATCATATTGTCTTTAATATTCTTAGGAAAAATAAAAATTAAATAGTATTTACTTTTGGCTTCTCAAAATAAAGTCTCTGAGAATATTTCAATTTTTTGCTTCTATAAATGTGAAAAGTTAAAGAAATAATTAGAGAATTTGAGTATCAAAATGAACCCTATTTCTTTGGGAAAACTTGACCTTGCTAAAAACACTTATTCTATGAACAAGCTATAATCTTTATAAAGTATAGATGTTTTGTTATCAGTCAAGAAAATAATCTTTAACCTAGTAAGGAATCTTTATAGATGAGTATCTAAAAAATCTATTATTATCATCCAAAAACTCTTAAAAAGAGCCAATGATCCACCCCATCTGATAAAATTTTCTTTTTTCAGTGTGTAATTCAAAAATATGAAAAACTTAAAAGATAGTAAGTCTCATTACGAGCTTGTTTACCATGATCATAGGGGAATAATTAAACTGATATTACCAATACTACATATCAAAATAGGGTAATAGCCAATGATATAATCAATAAAAGGACAAGGGGTCTCATCAAGAGCCAGCTTGTTCAGTTTAACTACAACCAGTGAATGGCATTGTCATTATTGGGTTACCAAGCCTAGACAATGTATTTTAAGAAACTTAAAAAAAAAAAAAAATACATAAAAGGAAAAAATAAGATCCAAATGAGAAAAAAGCAAATGAATATCATTTTGAATTCTCAAAATTGCTTTAGATGGGACAATGAATCATTGTTGGTTAAAAGATAACCCTGCCAAGGCTATGAATGCCTGCTGGTAGCAGAGGCTCTATCTATGATAAATGAGTAAACAATAAAAACTAATATGTAGAAGACACCTACTATATCTCTTTAAATCTTAGTATAGACTGATGCAAACATTTATATTTCTATCATTACAAGAGTAAAGTAGTTGAATAATTAAATTAAGTGAGTGATTATGATTTTAGAGAAATGTTGTTTACTTTGTAACTCATGTAATTATTATTCCTATAACTCTTCTAATTTTGAAAGTTTTAGAGATTTCAAAAGACCAATCAGAGATAGCTAGTTCTCCCAAGTGAATCGCCAATTGTTGTACTATCTAACAACCCCCCCATTTATAGGGATGAATAGTTAGTATTTGACATATAAATGGGGACCCTTTTAAATTTTTAGCTTTTGAAAAGAAGCGCTAACTCTAAAATTTTCCTTAAACCTTTACAATGCAACCCATACTTAAACTTTTATTATCACAAATCGCATCTCGTAGTTTTCCATGTGACAACTATAAGCATTCTAAAGGAAATCCCAAAATGCGATATGCGATAAAGTGTCCATTGCGATTTTCTGATCACAACACTCTAAGAATATGCGATCACATTTTGCAGATCACAATTTAACAAAGCATGCCATTGTGTTATCCCTTAAAAATTATGAAATTTGATATTGCGATGTTTCGCAATTGCATTTCGCATTATCTACGAAAAATGCTATGTTGCAATGTTTCTAAGTCACGATTCGGCAAATTAGGCATAAAGTGTAGGAAGTTACTGAGTTTTTAATGAAATATCAAGTGGGTTGGCAAAGAAATTATTGTTTAGTAGCTCGAGGAGAAAAGTTAATGTTTTCAAGTCATGGCTAGTTAACATAGAGATTGCGTTCAAATCTTCCCATGATTCAAGTCATTTCAAAGAGCTCTTCAGCCTTAATTTCCCTCTACTATTTACGCTGATATATATCTCTTTCATTTAAGGGAAGCTTCAAAAGAGATGTCCTTACAGAAAGTAATGCAAAAACAAAAGAAACAAAGTGTTTCAAAATCTGAGGTTACAAAGATGTCACCCATATTTTCTAATATGGTTTGAAGTGATGATGGAGGAGCGACGACATGGGAATTTATCTATAATAGACTTAATATGAGCGGCCTGAAGTTACTATCACCAAAGCAACAACAGATTCAATACAACCCTCAGCAGTTCAATTTAGAGACGCTACTTGCTCTTTTCTTCATAGAATAGGAGCAAGAGCCAAGATACTACCATACACGATATGATTAGATGGGTGGTGGAGAATGTCAATATTGAAGATAGACAATTCAAGAATTCAAAGATGGAGATGATGGGATCATTTAAAGCCAAAGATTTGAAATAAATGTATGATCTTCCTGACCCTCACGATATATATGATTGATCATTCCTGGCCAAGTTCACGAAACAGAATGAAGAACCCTTTAAGATGATTTAAGGGTGGAGAGTCCTAGAAAACAAATTCAAATATGACAAGACAGGTACGTACTCCATAGCTTTAGTGAATCCCTATAACTATGCAACCTCCATGTTATGTAGATTGTATGGAATGCCTAGTAATACTAAGTTCTCTATAGAATGGGTCCCTTTAATTGATGCATGTATCAATTCTAATATAATGAATTGGGTGACTATCCTATTTGACAACTTAGCTATGACTATTTCTTAATATCATCAAAAGAGATCCACCTCCACATAAAACTTTCCTCCATTTTATATGAGTGCTTATATCATGGACTCTATTTGCTTCTGTACTAAGTTTCCAATTATGGGTTGGAAATGGACCTTGCAAGACCCATACCCCATCCATCTCAGTCACAAAAATGTGGGAATCCCATTTTATTGCCCATTTTCACAAGATATGCCATGGTGTTATGGTACCATTACATCAAATGATTTTTGATAAAAAAGCCCTGAGATTTTCTAAGGAAGCTGCTACAAACCTTCTTGTAGTAGGCAAGCACTTTGTTGAGCAATGGTTCACATATATCAGAGTTTATGGCAGTGCAATAGAACCACATGTATGTCTCCAACAAGCTATTAGCCAGAGAAATAGCTCACCAAAATGTTGGAAAAGGCTTAACCAGGACTTTAAAATATAGAAAAAAATCACTATGGCACCCCTTTCCCATCCGGTGTGGTGCTTTTCCATTGGAAAACTTCAACCATGCAAACAAATAATTATTGAACTTAGAGAGGCTCAAGTTGGCTACTCTGCCAAAGAGGCAATTTGACCCAGAGAAAGTAGCACAAAATGTTACTATGTCACTAAAGGTCAAACCCTTTATCCATGAAGATCATGAATTTGAAGATGTATTACAATCAACTGAGTCATTTGGACAAGAATTCAATTGGGAAAAGGTGAATTTTAATCTTGATGACTTTGAAAGGTTTCAAGAATTTATAAATTAGAGGCTTGAAATAGTCCCATTGGATTTGTTAAGAATTAATGACAAGCCTACTCCCAGTTGGACCTTTAATAGTGAGGGAAAAAATTATCGAACAAAATCTCAGGTGAATGTAGCCTAGAACACAAGGAAGGCACAAGAAATAGAGGCTACGATAGAATCTAGCAAAAAATCAGCTGAGAAATAGGTCAAAAGTGATCTAACTCAGGAAACCGGTCCCAAAGGTGAAAGCAACGATATGGAGAAGGAATGGGACCAGTTTAATAAAAAAATTCAAGATATTGCGAAAGCAATAGATGTCCAAGAAACTACAGGATATCATACTCCACATCAAACTTGGAAAGTTTCAGAGTCTAAGCCAATGAATGATCAAGGAACAAATTCATAGAATGGAGAAATCATACCTACATTTCCAACATCTGAGATTATCCTAAAGGTTACAGAAATACCTCCTTTAGATGTATTCTATAGCCCACTGCATAAGGCTGTAGTAAGAAGACAAAGGAAGAGAAGGATAGTGGAAACACTTGAAATTCTACTAGGGAATGAAGCAATGGATATAGTCTGGAAGGATATTCCTTCAAATCCAACTGAAAATTTAACCAGGCTGTCACAATTTGTAGGGGCATATGCTACTGCCACCATTGATAAGGCCACTAAAGTATCTATTTTGTTAAGAGAAAGAGAAGAAAGGATAACACAGTTTGAACAATAGCTAGAAATTGAGAAAACAAATGTGAACAAGAAAGCCATAGAACAAATAGTCCAATTGCAACAAAGTATGGAAGTACTTAAGATAAGCCACAAAGCAAATATCTTGACATAGAATACGCAAATCCAAGAGTTGCAAGAGACTATGGCGAAATATAAAGATGTCCCCAATATTGACGGGTTCATCAAAGAGGCATTAGAGCTAAACTCCATTATGTCAAAATAGCAAGATCTATTCTGCTAGAGAATGTCCCGTATCACCCCTTATTTGAATACCAATGATCAATTAATAGATAAGGAAATTGATCAGATAACTGAGTTTAATGACTTAAATACTAAGATCTCTAACTATATTGAATGGAAAGAATCTAAATAAGGAAGAAGTGCTAATATGTGAGAGATTGAAGAAACACACAAAGACATATTATTCATAGATTGGGATGCACATATTAAACAGGCAGAATTGGCAGTAGCAAGAGCAGCAGGAGTGGCAAAGAATATAATAAAGGCAGTCAATCACACTTTTCACACCACCAACTTGATAAAAGAAGGTAATCCAAAGTCGCTGCCAGATTTGAAAGGCTTGGATAAAAACAGAAAAGCAAAGATGAAAATTCAAAGAGAGGCAATCAAAGACCGACTGGGAGTCATATTGGCAATTTCTTGTCAAACCTCACAGCCAAATTATGACACTGAATTGTTCACTCAATTCAACACAAAAGATGCTTCCACCTCTTAGATATGCCATCTTTGTAGGATAGGTCAGAACGCAATTCAGAGCACCTCCTCAAGTAAAACCAATGTCTGACATATGTGACCTAAAGGAAAAGTTGGCAGATAGCAAGACATTTTCATAGCCTCGAGTCATCAAATCGATTTTATTTTTAGAGTTAGTTACTAGTTAAGAGGAAGGTTGTTTGAAACCTCCTTAGATATTTTGTATAATATATTTTTAAACTTTAGTTAGATATTTATACCCTTCTCATGCATTTAGAGAAGGGTTCAAGATTTTATCAAAAAACAGTTGCAAAGAATGCACTTTTGTAAGTTTGTAGATGCCTTGATGAAATTATGGAACATGGTCATTACTTTTGAATATCAAACTACTTTCTTTTGTTGATGCACTTCTATATTCCTGGAGAATAATTTGATTGAAGAAAGGAGCTGATCTATGTCACTAGTCAAATGAGCAGAACCTCACACATATGGTACTTTTATCTTGTATGATCAGTTCTATTTTACTAAATTAGTGATAGCATTTCTTTTCATGAATTATATATGTTATTTCTGTAGTGTGTTAATTTCACTATTGTATAATATTTACCTGAAAGCGTTTATTTTCATATATGATCATTAAATAAATGTGATATAATTTCCACATTTCTTTGACTAACTATTTAGTCAAATAAATTATCTTTACATGTTATCATCTTTGTTTAACACATGAATGATATTTATTACCACGTACCAAACATATATCTTTTTAGATCGCATATCACACAAAATACCCCAGGTTTATATTATATTAAATTAATTAGAGATTTGCATGTGAGAATAGGTCATTTAGTTATCATTATTCTTATTGCAGTCACTTGAAAAGCACCCATCATCATTTTCAAACCCACACTGGGAAACTGGTCCCACCATCCCCACTTGGAGCCACCACACCAAACAGAAAAGGAGCTTCTTTCAAGGTCCAGACGGGTGGTTATCCCCCATGTTGGAGCAACATAATTTTGAGGCTTCAATCGTATGATATAATTAAAAATGTGTAAATATTGAAGAAATTTCTCTTTTATAAGCTGTAGGTGGCCAATTAACTTGACCACCCTCAGCTCGTGATAAAAAAGTGATATTTGAGTCAGCATGCCACGTAATAGTGTCACATCAGTTGGAATCAGTTAAAAGGGTGGTCAAATTAGTTAAGAGGGAGTGGGTGATGAATACGAGGAGCAAGAGAATGATCACTAACAGTGGACCAACGGTCCAAATTGGGAAAACACGTACCACTCCCAGCCATCACAACAATCCAAGCCCTAATCACAGATAGCATAAAACCCCAAACTTTCATGCATTTTTCACTCATTTTGAAATGGAGACAGGGACCAGCTTGGGAAGCCATGGAAAAAGTTGAACCCTGCTCTGGCAATCCTATAAGAGGAATCTATAGGAAACAACTACAGGAAGTATAAAAGGCTATAGGAAGCTACAGGATACACTGAAATTCCATAGGAAGCATGCAAGGGTGTGCCTAGGGTCAACTCGGTCCTCAATCGTCATAATTTCAGGCATTAAAGTGAGAAGTAAGTGGTCTATCTCTCTTATGCCCATGGTTTTCATAACTGATACACTCTAAAATGTCTTAGTAATTACGGTCAACCTGTGAATTAAAAAGAGTTTAGGGCTATAAAAGTAAAGAATTATGTGGCTATAAGGAGTTGTAATAATTACAACCATCAACTAAAGTTTAGCTCTTAGCTACTCTGAAATTCATATTGAAGATATGTTGGAAATAATACTGAGAGGGGGAGTGAATCAGTATTATCACATCAATAAAAATTTTTCATTTCCATATTCAGATTCATATATGCTACTTCCGCAACTTCTTATGATTCAGTTAGTTGATCCTTAATGAGTGCATTAGAACATTATCAACCATATTAATAGTAAACAGGTGCAGTAAAATAGAACAGATCATCA
>APFE030949644.1:0-14080 GCA_000404065.3 Pinus taeda | reverse complement strand
AGACACTTCTCTGACAGCTGTATCCAAATCACAGTAACTGTAACCACACACCAAATCTAAACCCAGAACAAAAAATACTACCATTCAAGATTAAAGATTAAGACCCATCAATAGAACGTATCCTTCTCCTTGCGCTCAGGTTCCTTCTTTATTCAGATCTAGATCTGCACCATAACCCAGTCACAGTATTCCAGATCTAGCACTTTATTAGATATTCAATAACAATTTAGATGATGCTTTGCCAAATGATATCCTTCCCCTTTTATAGTCTTAGGCCTTTCACAGTACCACGGTCCAAAACCATAATAAAACAATACCATGAACCCAATACTTGGGATCAACACTTTTGGATTCAATACCACAAACCAAAACCATAGGATCAAAAAACTATCGGACCAATACCATGAACCAACCATGAAAGTGCGTGAACTTTTCACATGAAATAAACTTTTTCTCCACATAAAAGTGCGTGAAATTTTCTCCACATGAAATAAACTTTTTCTCCACATAAAAGTGCGTGAACTTTTTTTTCCTACATGAAATAAACTTTTCTCTGCATAAAAGTGTGTGAACTTTTTCTCCACATGAAATAAACTTTTCTCAGCATAAAAGTGCGTGAAATTTTCTCCACATGAAATAAACTTTTCTCCGCATAAAAGTGCGTGAACTTTTCTCTACATGAAATAAACTTTTATCTTCGTAAAAGTGTGTGAACTTTGTTGCACTATAATTTATCATCTGAGATGAGTGGGTTGCCATCAAGTACAACATATGTATCATAATGCCAACACTGAGTTGTGGACCTCAGAAGAAAAAGTTACTTGTATTTTCAATCTTCTTGGTGATTTGAACAAAGATTTCAAAGTGATTCCATACTTATTGAGTACGATATGTGCTTCCTATTATCTTTTCATCTTAATGTTTGTCTTCCATAGAAGAGAGTAATGAAGTTGTTGGCCTATAACTTTACAGTTTTTCAAGTTTTGATTTCTGCGAGTTAAAGTAAAATGAACCTTAATTATGCGCTCCTCTTTTCTATATTCCATTCCATGTTAATTTCATATTTCTTCTAAGTTGAAGACAAAATATTCTGAAATAAGCATCTTGTTGTTAAAATCGTTTCATCATCTTTTCTCACTACACTTCCATTAAAATCATATTCAACATCAAAAGGCCGCTTTGAAAGATTGTTTTTCCCATAAAAGACTAGGAAACACTATCTACATAATTAATATTTCTGGGGTTTTTAAAAATGGGACAACAAATTGATTTCCTCACATTTCTTAATAAATGTCTTGGGCACTAACCTCTCCTTGGCCAGAGGTTGTCTCCGAAGGTACAACATTTTTTGGCGTCATTTCCAGGGAACAAAGACATAGTTTTTTTTCCTTAGGTGTTTCCTTGTAGTCATTTCTTTGTCTGGTGAGCAAAAAAAGTGTCTAGGTTGAGTGTCTCACTAAGAAAGCAGTTTTGGCACCTGAGAGGCCTCATACGAGGTCTGATACCTCACAGTGAAAAGATCTTGTCCTCACTAATCCAAAGAATGGAACCAGTTATGTTTCTCAATTTCCAAGGACCTATCATTCAGGAAAAGTTGTAAAGAACCTTGACTTTTATCAAGAAAAAATATTTTATCCTCAGAACATTTTTCCAGAACCCACATTAGAAGGAGAATCTTTTGAGTTTGTGTCCTTTTCTTTTCCAAAGATTGAAGAAATCGAAACAATCAATTTATTTGTTTCACATCGAACTGTCTCTACTGTCAGTCAACCAATTCCTATTTATGTTATCGCACCTCAACCATTTGTATTCACGAAGGAAATTATTTTGTTCCCCTCCCAAATCAAAATATGCAATTCCATCTTTTTTGTTAAACATATATGCGCCATTAAATATTCCTCAACCAATGAATGTTATGCTTCAAGATTATCTAAAGTTGTTACTCTGGTTCACAAGGGAAGATGAAGTAACAACAAAAATGCATATTGCCTCTTTTTGTGCTTTTCTTGAGAATTTAAATGTTGAATATCTGGCTATAGTAATGAGATTATTTGTACTATCACTAGATGGAGAGGCAATAAAGTGGCTCAAAACACTTCCCACTAATTCTATTAACACTTGGGAAGAATTACAAAATGTCTTCACACAAAGATGGGTTGAAAAGAAAGATCACAAGTATTTTCTGATTGAATTTAATGCAATTAAAAGAAAACTAGAGGAATATGTAACTGAACTCATCAAAATTTTTACCAAATTGTATAATAGTTTTCCAGCAGAAATAAAACCACCACCTGCACGAGAAAAAGTGGTGTTTGCAGGATCATTTGAATTTGACTTTGGTTTCACTTCGAAGGAGAGGAAATCTCCTACTTTAGACAAGATCCAGACTAATGAATTGGAAATTGAAGCAAATTTGACCACTACAGGGAAGATCAAACCAAAGGAACGAATTAAAGATTAGAACAAAGGAAAAGAAGAAGTGAAGGATTCTAGTTAGCCTAAAGATTCTCATGCAAAAAATATTGATGAAATTACTAAAGTCATTAGGAATATGTCCAATAATATTGTGAAACTAAAATTAGAAAATAAAAACCCTCGAAAGTAAATTCAACAAGGACAAAATAGAAATTTTAATCCTTAGTTCAAGGGACAGCTACTGCAAATTATGCAAAGAGATAAAAAAGACCAAGATCAAATACAACCACCTTTATATATTGAAGATGAATCGGAGAAAGCAGTGGAGGAAACCCTTAAAGAACAAGAAAATCAAATTTCTACTTTGTACGAGGAGGAGGGAGAAGTATTCATAAATGAGTATTCAAATTTGGAATCTTAGACCTCTCTGGATGTTGAAAAAATTGAAAAATATTGTAAGCAGTTTATAGACTTTATCCAAGAATAATTTCATAGAAAATACGATCTTAGGTCAAGGAGGAGATCAATAATTCAATATGGTGCAGAGGATAAAACCAATCAGATAGTTCAGCAACAATATCCAAAACAAGTTCTTAAAGGAAAACAACCAATGAATATAGTCCCAACTATCTCAGTTCGGCAAGGAGAAAATTCCAACAGTAAGTAGGACACTAGAGCATTGCACAAATCTATTTAATAACTTGTTGTCAGTTCCCAAAATGTGTCAAATCAGAAGTTAAATGAAGAGGAACAATTGAAAACAGTGAAAAAGGGTCATTCTTTTAATTTATTAAAAGAATTAGAAAAGTTAAAGTTCCAAATTACAAAAAGAATCCTAATTACAAAAAGAAAGTATCTGATTTTGTAAATCTATCATAGGATAATCACTCAACTGATGCAATCAATTTGCAAGAGGAAAGGCCAGCGGTGATGTTTGACCCTCATGTAGAAGAACAAAATTCTTCTACACCTCCCTTTTATATTTCTCTTCTTATACATACTTTCATTCTTTATAAATGTATGTTGGACTCAGGGGCTTCTCATAATTTAATACCACTTTTAGTTATGAAACAACTAAATATGCAAATTACAAAGCCTTATAAAGAGATTTATTCATTTGATTCAAAAAAGGTCAAATGTGTGGGATTGATTAAAGATCAGCTAGTTTCATTGGCTCAAATCCTAGCCAAGAGTATTGTAATGGATGTGGTTGTTGCAGATATTCTAGCTCTATTTTTAATGTTTCTCTCTAGATCCTAGGGAGCCAAGTTGGGAGGAGTGCTCAAATTAGGTTTTACATATGCTATTATTCTAGTTTTTGGTGGGGAATAAAGGAGGTTATATCGAGAGACCAGGTTTGTGAAGACCATCACCAAGAAGGGTTCAAGTAATTATCTTGTTTACAGTCAGGAAAAGGATGACTTTTCATGTTTCATGTTGCAAGAATCCCAGGAAATTGCTGAAGACACATAAGTGCAACCCCATTCAACAATTGAAATCAAGTAGCTAGTAGTTAGTGGAGTCTAGAATTTGTATTTTGATGTTGCATATTCAAAAGAAGGGAATGGAGCTGGAGTTCTCCTGCTTTCTCCAAAAGGTCATATTATACCCTTCTCTTATAAATTAGAATTTGACTCTACTAATAATATTATTGAATATGAGGCTTTGGTTCTTGGTTTACAAGCTAAAAAATTTAGGAATACAATGTATTTCTATTTTTGGGGATTCTTAATTAGTGGTTAAACAAATCAAGAACAATGCCAAGCCAAACATCCAAGGTTTAAAGCATACAGGAATGAAGTGTGGGATTTAGTGGATAATTTCTTTTATGCTTTTAATCTATAGTTCCTACCTAGGGAGGGCAACGAACTAGCTAATTCATTGGCAGTTACAGCTAGTATTTTAAAGCCTCCATTGAATCCTAGGCTAAAGTATGAAGTGGAAATTAGGCATAGGCCTTCCATTACAAGCAATATAAAGTATTGGTAGTTTTTCGAAGATGAACAAATTAAAAGATTTTTGGAAATGGTAAGTGAATTTTCAAATTTGGAGATTAACCAAGAGGATGAAATTGAAGAAGTTCAAGAAGAAAAACCATGCAGTAAATTACCTTTTAAAGTTTCTCTCAGAGATCAGAAGATAGTGCAGCTGAAGAACAATGTGATCCCTAAAGGTTTGGTACCCTTGGAAAGATAATTTAATGTAAATGATGTTGTAGTTAATATAAAGAAAATATATCTGGAAGATGATCTTGAAGATTGCAACCTTGGAACAAAGCAGTAGCCAAAGTTGGTGAGGTTAGCAAAAGATATCCCAAAAGAATTCAAACATAGGTATGTAGTTATTTTCAATAAATATGTTGATGTGTTTGCATGGTCTTATGAAGACCTGAAAACTTATGATACCAACATTATTCAACATAAAATTCCTTTAAAACTAGGGATTAAGCCATATAAATTGAAATTGAGGTAGAGTAATCCTTTGTTGCTACCATGAATTGAGAAAGAAGTTAAGAAGTTATTGCAAGCCAAAAATAATTATTCCTCTTAGATATTCTGATTGGGTGGCTAATTTAGTACCTATGAGGAAGAAGAATGGGGAAATTCGGTTATGTATTGACTTCCAAAATTTGAATAAAGCATCATTGAAGGATAATTATCCTCTCCCTAAAATGGATCACATTTTGCAAAAATTAATAGGATCTTCTAGATTATCAATGATTGATAGCTTTTAAGGCTATAACCAAATTTCAGTGTAGCTAGAAGATAAAAAAAAATACAACATTTACAACTCCATGGGGAACTTTCATGTATGCAAAGATGTCTTTTGGATTAATGAATGTTGGTGCTACCTTCCAAAGGGCTATGGATATAACCTTTGTAGGTGAAAAGGAGAAATTTGTGGTAATCTATTTGGATGATATTACAGTTTTTTCCAGGTAAAATGAAGAACATTTGAAACATTTGCAGCAGACTTTTGAAAAATGTAAAAGGTATGGCCTATCTTTAAACCCCAAGAAATATCATTTTGTTTTGAAAGAAGGAAAATTACTTGGCCATATTGTATCTAAATAAGGGGTTATGATTGATCCAAAAAGAGTAGAAGCAATTAAAAACATACCACTGCAAAGAAATAAAAACGAGATCCCATTTTTTTCAGAAAAATAAATTTCCTCAGAAGGTTTGTCCCAAATTATGCAGAAATTGTAAAAGAAATCATTGATATGTTAAAAAAGGATGCAGAAGTCAAGTGGACCACAACTGCCAAAGAATATTTCACAAGGATCAAGGAAGCCTTTCAAGGAGCTCCAGTATTAGTGAGTCTTGATTATGAAAAGCCTTTTCAAATATTTTCATGTTCTTCTCCTTTTACCCTTGCAGTAATACTATTAAAAAGAAATCAAGACAATAAGGAACAACCAATAGCATTTTTCAGTAGGGTGTTAAGGGATGCAGAAGTGAAGTATAATATCCTAGAAAAGCAAGCCTATGCTTTGATAAAATAACTAAAGGCTTTTAGAGTTTATATTATTCAGTCTCAAATTATTACATATATTCCTAGTGTTGTTGTCAAAGACATGCTGACTCAGAGTGACAGTGATGGAAAAAGAGGAAAGTTGATAGTGAAGATCTAAGAGTATGACATGGACATTGAACGAACTAAGTTGGTAAAGGGACAAGGATTAGCGAAAATCTTTACATAATCTAATTATCAAGCTATGGGAATCAATTTGCTAGCTGAAGTTAGAAGAACAAGGTAAGAACAAAGAACTTGATAACATAATTCAATATAAGTATCTTTGTTCTCAATGGTATAAATATATTTTCCATTATGTGTGTTTCTGTAGTTGTCCTCCTTTAAATAGAACAAAATATAAAGCTCTCAGAGTCAAAGCTCAGAAGTATGTAATAACAGATGGAAAGTTGTATTGAAAGGATCTTGCTGGTATCTTGTTGCTCTATTTGATAGAAGGAGAGACTATGGAAATTGTCAATGAGAATCATGGATGTCTCTATGGTGGCCATTATAGTTGGAAGGTTACAACACATAAAATATTGAAGGTTGGCTTCTTTTAGACCTCTTTGTTTTCCTGATGTTTATAGACTTGTAAGAAGTTGTGAAAAGTGCCAAATGTTTGCTGAAAAAGAAAAATTTAGCACCATTACTATTGATTCCTGTGTTTATTGAAGAACCATTTAGACAATGGAGTATGGATTTTATAGGGGAGATAAATAAACCTTAAATTGGACAATAAAAATGGATCCTAATAGGTACAAATGATTTTACTAAATGGGTGGAAGTTGTTCCAACTAGGAGGGAAAATAATTTTGTGGTAATCAAATTTCTGGAGGAAAATATTTTCACTAGATTTGGCTGTCCAAAAAGGTTAATGGCAGATAATGCTCAAGTGTTCAAATCTGCAAAGCTAATTGACTTCTGCCAAAAATATAATGTGATACTCTCTCATTCTACCACCTATCATCCTTAGGGAAATGGGCTGACAGAATCTATAAATAAAGCTCTGGTGAAGGTACTTAAGAAAACTATTGCAAAAAATAAGAAGAACTGGGATTCAAAGTTGAAATTTGCCTTATGGGAAAATAAGGTCATTATAAAGAAGTCAACTCAAAATTCAGCTTTTAAGTTGGTATATGGAGCAACTACCTTGTTTCCCAGTCAGCTAGCAAAACCTGCTATGGCACTTATCCAGGATGATCAGTAAGAGCCAAATGCACTAACAAGGAGGATGAACTAGTTGGTGGAATTAAATGAAAACATAGAGAAGGTAATGGAGAATCTGATCAGTTACCAAGAAAATATGAAGTTGGTATTTGACAGAAAGGTCGGAAATTTTCTTTTTCAACTTGGATATTTGGTTCTTCGATGGGATGTAAGGAGATAAATAAAGGAAAACATGACAAGTTTGATCCTTTATGGTTTGTTCCTTAAAAAATAGCAGAAGACAGAGCCAATAACACTTTCATTCTAGAAAAATTGGATGATGAACTGTTGTAGCTACCTGTTAATGGGCAATATCTGAAACACTATTTTCAACACTAACTTCATTCTATTTCATCATTGTACATACTAGTTTGGTCACTGTGAATATTCAGTGAACTCTTTATTGTAAAGTTTCAAGCTATGATTTTGACTCCATGCACGAGGTGAAGGAACTAATCTGCAGTTTTTAGTGTTTTGTCTAAAAGCATTATCCCCAAGTGGAGCCAAATGTTGTAGCTCGTTTTACTTTTCCTTATGTATTCAAAAAGAAAAAATATGTATGTACTCAAAAGAAAAATAAAATAAAAAATTCAAGGTCAAAGTTTTTATTTAGGTTTTTGATTAATTTTTAAATGGTGGATTAAGTAGCGTTGATAAAGTTGTAAAGTAGAATTTAAAGTAAATGGTCTTTGGTGGGTCCCTGTTCACCAAAGCCACACACTATTAAATGTCATTTGTCTTTTTGAGCGCGATGGAAAGAAGAGAGGGGCCCAGCAAATGTTGCAGACCCAAAGGCACTACATGCTCGATGGTTAACTCATCTTGTCCCTCCGTAAGAACTATCAATGATCTACGTTAACTAGAGATTGATGACAGAGTAGCATTATGGGGGGACTTCATCAGATGTCCTTCGCACCTGAGTATGTCCCCATAATTCATCAGCAAGCGAGCATGACTATTTTGTCATCATCCTATGACTATTATTTTTTGCCACCTCAACAACCACGTCACCCCGTCACTTTATTCCATATTTTTTCCATGTCATTAATTCATACACCCCACATATGCATTTATTTCTATTTTCCACTCATTTTCCTATTTTTCCCATAAATCTCATTACCCTCGGCCATTTCATTTTACCATTGTTCTTTTTCTCTACTTCCATGGATTGGGATTGTACAACTCAGAGCATCATTTAGCATCAGTCACTGGTAATCAGGTATTTACACGTCATCTCCTTTGTCCTAACTATAAAAATGTCCAAGAAATCCATTATAACAAGGTCCTCTTCTCATATTCCCTTGGTGGACATCGAAAGGGATGTCCTTGACCCAATTTTCTTTGTAAATTTCATAGAATTTCACTAGCATGTCCTCCTCCATCAAGCAAAGTCTCCTGTGTATGCTGCAACAATCAGGTCTGGTATTTTAGTTGCAATGATCCCTCAAACATGTGTCTTCCCAGAATTTATTTATTAGCTAGGCTACACCTTATATCCACATAAATGATTTGTCATGAACACATTGGGGGAGAATACCTTCCAAGTGCCTTCCCTTTTAATACATCGAACCTTGTGTTTTCCTTCTTCAAACTCCTACACCTCTTTCTCAAAAGAAACCTTGTTTTTTGCCTTCTAAAACATATCTGGACCAAATTATGCTCAATTAACCTTCCTTTAATGCCCAATGGGAAGCATTTGCCTTTGGAACTGACTCATTTCCCTTTGGATACTTTTGTTGAGGAGGTTAAACCCATTCTTCAAATTATTGCTAAGATTTTGGGAAGAGAAGACATAACTGTCATTGCAAAAGCTATCATGGGAATGTTTAGTTTGATGATGAATCCTAAGATAGTTTTCGACATACCTACTTTCTGGGAAAAGATGGCCAACTCTCAATTAACAAATATTTCCCTCACTGGATGTTTCAAATTTCCTTCTTTGGTTACTTATCTCTTTTTATATACTCATGTTGAAAGATTTATGCACCTAGGATTAAATATTATGGATCCTCATAAGAACAAATGATCATTGGTGTTTTGTAGAAATGTTATAAGAAGTAAGACCAATTATGAGGGGCTTATGTATTTCACCACTCCTTTCCTATCAGTTTCCTATTTAATCATAAACAATTCTCCTTCACCTTAGATGCTACCAAAGGCTCATTCTCCACTTCAGCTCAGTAAAGATGTTAAAGTAGGTGATTGGTTCTTATTTGAATATTATGTAGAGATTAGATTATATGGAGAAGTTGCCCGCTACAAACTCCCTTTTTCCCATGAGATTGTTTTCTTTAGAATTTATTAGGCAAAGTTTAAATGTTGATCAAGTACATTTTGTTCCAGCAAAGAAAGGGCATTTATTTAAATTGGCAAGAATAGTTGGGCCATTTATTGTAAATAATAGGTAAGCCATAGGAGAAGTGCAAAAAATCCTTGAAAGTATGAAGCTACAGCTGGGTGATAAATTGTCATATGACCCTCACCATATTATTTCAAACAAAAGAGTGGAGAATTCATATGCTCCATATGTGCATGAACCTCAACCAGATGTCAAGAAACTAGCAAATGGAGGACAAACCAATGTATCAGGGGGAATGGAGGTTGAGACTCCTCATCCAAGTGAGAAGAATTTGAAATGAGGCAATGAGGATGTTATTGATTTGGAAGAAGAAGCAGATAAAGGCTCCAAGAGGATTAAGTTGTCTGAGGGGGGTAGTTTTTCAGTACCAATAGGCTTTCAGTTGCAATTGGGGGAAGTAATTTACACACTTTCTTCTCCTGTTCCAGAAGAGGCTGTTCAGACTTCTCTTCCATTCATAAAACAATTATATTCTCAAGTAGACGAAATGAACATAAAAGTAAAGGAAAGCATAGAATCCCAATTGGAAGCTCAGTCCATCTCTAACTATCACACTAGATTTCTTTTTGTCGTAGACCTTAAGAGAAATCAACTAAAGCTATCTTTCTCTCACCCCTCTACTTTCATTGTTTCTTCCTCATCAGGTTTCAACATTGTCAACATGACAATAGATGCTAGAGATATACCACTACTTGATAAAATCAATTTGCGTAGGCACACTGATGAATTGATATATAATTATTTAAACAAAGCTTCACTGGTTGCTTACAAAGTTGAAGCCTTGTTAGAGAAAGTGGTCAATAAATTAAAGCTAGAAAAAGCCAAAGCTTTGACCACTCAGATTGAAGAGTTGAAGAAGTTGATTGTAAATATTGGTGTGAACCCTGAAGATGGGAGTGGTGTCCAGAAATTGTTGTAGGGATTTGAGACAGAGATTCACGTGCTCAAAAAGAAATTAAAAATTCCTTTTATAGAACATCCAATGGCCTCACAAGTAGCAAATCTAGAGAAAGAAAAAGAAGTTTTGACTAATGAGCTCTTGCAAACAAATGATGAAATTGCTAGGTTGAAAGAGATGAATTATGTTTTACAACATAAAATTGACTCCCATATTTGTACTATCTTAGTAAAACCAGATTATGAAGACCGAGTTGATAAATTAACTAGAGTAATGACTAAGCTGCAAATATCTAAAATGAAATGAAGAAGGTTCAGAGAAATTATGATGATGCTCTGAAAATTATAAAGGCCACTGAAAGGGAATTGGCTATATCCCAAGAAAATTCTTTAAAATATAGAAATGATTTTCAGATTGCTTCCCAAGAAATTAAAGAGCCGAAGGAGAAAGTGAAGGCAAATATGTCCCTTATTCAAGTAAGAGAGATACTATGGAATGATATTATCTGCACTGTGAAGAATATTTGGGGAGCCGTTTCTATAGTTTCAAAGGATAAATCCATTGTCAGAGACCTAGAGATTTTAATTACTAGTAGCAAGCAGAAGCTACAACAACGGGCCCAATTTGCTAGGAAAATGATTGTTTTCCTTAACTCAAGATCCTCACGGGAGGTAAGGGAATTAGGAGTTGAAGATAGAACTGAATATCTCTTGGAAATAAATAAAATGTTTTTGAAAAGCTTATGCAGGAAGACAACAAAGACAAAGTTGTCAGAGGTTAACGAAGTTGTAATGAAATTCAACACTAATTTTGATAAGAGAACCAAAGTAGGTTTTCCTTCATATTGGGACCAACAGGGGAATTTATTACCCTGTGAGACCTAAGAGACCTTATTGGTGGAGGCCAAGAGAAAAAATCATCTCTACACATGAGAAAATAGTAGTGCTTAAGGGGAAAACAATTGTAAACTACTTGCATAGGGATTTTTAGCTACTGTGGTTAATGAGAACCCTCTTTATTAATAGGCCAACATACAATAAGATCACACATTTCATAATGGCGCATACTAGATTTGTCAAGGGTCCGATTTCAGACATGAACATTTGGAAAAAATGCAGAGAATGAATGTCACCAACAGCAACAAGTGCAGAACTTGGACCCTAAACTATACCAAAGTCCCAACTTACTCAATGAATCAACTACACTTTTCATTGCAACAATCTTTTATAAACATTTCTGAACAAAAAAAAAAAAAAAAAAAAAAAAAAAAAAAAAAAAAAAAAAAAAAAAGAAGAAGAAGAAGAAGAAGAAGAAGAAGTAATTATGTTTTCTTTTCATTTACGAATATAATGTTCGAAAGAACAAGTAATTTCATAGTAGTTTAAAAAGTTAACATTTTTGGGCAGTTGACAGTTTCATAACTGACCTTTTTGAAATTTTGTATAAAAACAGTGTGGAAGAAGAAGTGGGGGTTCCGAGTTTTGGACCTCAAAAGAAAAGGTTACTTGTATTTTTAATCTTCTTGGTGATTTGAATAAAGATTTCAAAGTGATTCCAGACACTTGTTGAGTATGATATGTGCTTCTTGTTATCTTTTCATCTTAATGTTTTTCTTCGATTGAAGAGAGTAATGAAGCTTCTGGCCTTTAACTTTACAATTTTTCAAGTTTTGATTTATGTGAGTTAAAATTAAATGAACCTTAATTATGCACTTCTCTTTTTTATATTTTGTTCCATATTAATTTCATATTTCTTCTAAGTTGAAGACAAAATATTTTGCACTAAGCAGCCTATTGTTAAAATCTTTTCATCATCTTTTCCCACTACACTTCCATTAAAATCATATTCAACATCAGAAGGCCACTTTGAAAGATTTTTTTCCCATAGAAGACTAGGAAACATTGTCTACATAATTAATATTTTGGGGGTTTTTTAAAATGGGACAACAAATTGATTTCCTCATGGTTTCTAATAGATGTCTTGGGCACTGACCTCTCCTCTGCTAGTGGTTGTCTCCCAAGGTACAACAACAAACACACATAACAATGTAAACTTTGAAATGAGAACTATAAACTCAAAACGGGAACTCTGGCCAAAAAAACCCCATAAAAACATCAAAAACTGTGCTAAAAACGAAAAGTGTTGATGTTGGAATAATACCTTTTTTTTTCTAGGGTAAATTTTCAATATGTTTTAAAAATGGCGGTGAAAACCAATCTTTTGTGCAAAAATTGTCCAAAAAACACCCTCAAAACGAAGTGTTGATGTTCAAATAACATTTTTTTTCAATGGTAAATTTTGTGTAAAAAACACCCTCAAAACGAAAAGTGTTGACGCTAGGATAACAAAAAAAAATTCAAGGGTAAAATTTCAACATTTTGAAATAATAGCGTAAAATTTTATCATAACCCAAAAAAAACATTAAAATTTCAAAAAAATAACGAAAACATAAAATAATAATAAATAAAATAAAAATTAAAAACAATGAAAAAACACAAAACAAAAAAAAAATAACAAAATAAATTATAAAAATATATACTAAAAACAACCATAAAAAATTAATAAATAATAAATACAGAATAAAAAAACTATAGAAGATTAAGAATTAAAAACTAGAAAAAAAAAATTAATAAAAATTCATCAAACAAATAAAAGTAAAAAAAACATATTTAAAAATGGAAAAAACAAAACAAAAACAAATATGTAAACCATTAAAAAATTTTGAAAAAAAAAAAAAAACAACACATTAAAAAAAACTAAAATAAATTAACAAAAAGAGAAATTAAAACTACTAAATGATAAGATTAAATGTTGATTACTTAAAAAAAATTATATATATAATAGAGACAAAAATAAATTAAATAATGTTTTAAAACATTATTCATAAACCATACAAAAAAAAAAAAAAAACAAACAATTTCATAATATGTATTATATATTATAACTAAGTAAAAATAAAAGAATTTTAAAAAACACCTTAACAAAACTAGGAAAAAAAATTAAAAACAAACTAGATTAACAAAATAGAAAATAACAAAACAAAAAAATACAAAACTAGTAAAATTTAATTATTAAAACATTGAAAAAACAAATAAACTCAAATTATAAATAAAATAAAAATAAAAAAAAGATAATAATAATAATAATATAACCCGGATGCAGGTGAATTGAATGAAAGTTAATGAGTTTAATTAAGTCTGCAGGATGGCGGTCCTGCCAAATGCCGTATGGCACTGTTATTCGAGCTCCCACTTGGCCTTTGTCGGCTCCCACCTGACCTGGGTCGGCTCACTTAAGGCGAACTCGATCCCGCTTGAATTGGGCTTTAAAGACTTGCTCTACTCGCAGCACGACAATTGTTGGTTCAATCATGGCGTTTTCAACTATCCTTATCTATATCTATTCTTCACCTTCTCGCCTTTGCTTATCCCCTGCCACTCCTCTGTGCAACGAAACGGTTTATGCTTTCAAAGAGTTGCTGTTGGTTCTTGCTGCTGTGATTGTGCTCCCAATTCGACAGTCTCAAGCCATTTTATCGTTTTTATCTGGTGTCCTCCTAGTTCTGTCTCACTTCCATTCCAAAGCTTCCTGTATTCATTCTTCCTCCCTCTACGGCCTCATAATGGTTCGACATAGGATGCGTAGTCATTATGGTGGCAGCCCGGGAGGACGAGGGCACTCTCAGA
>APFE030949643.1:0-11069 GCA_000404065.3 Pinus taeda | reverse complement strand
ACGCAACAAATTTCCATTAACTATGAAGAAAATAATAATATATCTTTTATACCATTAGATCCAATTGAACATTCAATTATTTACGCTATCGAAAATTAATGAATTCAAGGTTAGACGTAACACTGGAAAAACTATGATCAAATAAATTTCATGTTCAAAATTAATGAAATCAAGGTTAGACGTAATATTGGAAAAACTATGATCAAATAAATTTCATGTTCATGAAGATAGTGAAGAAATTACGTAAGAACTGGTATAGTGAAAAATAAGAAGCAAACAACAACATGCAGTTCACGCATCACTAGAATTTTCTATGTCTAGATAATAAATGTCGAATTAATGGGGCAGTGCAACATGACATGTAAGTGAGCTGTCTGCATATAAGAAATTAAGTTTAATGAGTGTCACATTGAGCAACACATGTTTAAATGAAGGAGTTCTAATCGTGTGATACACCTTCCATGTTTTACAAACTAGGCATGCGGCTTGGGGTTTGGTGATATCTTATAGCATCTTATGGTGTGTGTCACTTTATTGGGAGATATAAGGTTATTTATTAGATTAATTAAAATAATTTAACAAACTAAATTTAAAAATAATATCTACATGATAATATTTTAAAAGAAGTTGAATAATGATAAAAAAAATAAAATTTATAACAAAATGTTATTTAAAATTAATAATATTTCAAAAAATTTAAAATTATATATTCTTATATAAACTGTATTACTTTTAATTTTTATATAATTATGGTATATACTTTTTAGAATTTTATTTAAAAAATTAGTTTGCAAATTATAATAGATATTCTATGGTAATAAATTATTTTCAATTATTTATTTTAAAAAATCAATTATTATTATGATTATTATTGATAATATTTTATGATAATAGTATAATAAACCATTATTTAAAGGATACAAATAAAATAATGAGTAAAGAAAAATACTATAATTATCTGGTTTTAATCAATATGTTTTAAATTTTGATCATTTTGTGATTCATAATTTGTATGAAAAGATAATAAATTTTTAGTTGTAATTTTAAAATGAGAAAATATTGTCGAACTAGTTTTCAAACCAACCAAACAACCATATATGGTTCTCTTCACGAAAAGATGAGAACCAATCTTAGCATCCAATTAAATGCATGTAAAAATGCAAACTAACTGTTAGAATATTTATTTCTATATTTTATATAAAATGGTTACAATTTAATTAAAATAAAAATTAAGAAAATTATAATCAATTTTAAAAAACATCAAGTAGTTAAAAACATTTCAAAAACATAATATACAATAACTTAATTATCATCTTGTAATTAACTATACTTTATTTTATTATTGAAATTTCATACAAATATTAGTATCAAAACCTATGAAATATATTATTTTGCTCATCATTTAAATCCTTAATAATTGCACTCTTCCTATAAAATATACCATAAATTGTCACCCAATGCTCATACAAATTTTGAAATATATAATCTATTTTTATGTGAAGTAGTAAAGGAGTGTTTATTTACATAGTTTGTATCCATTCTCAAATATAAAATTGTTTATATTTAAAGATATATAAATATTTTCAATGAAAGTATGAGTGAAAGAAATAAAACATGGATGAAACAAAACTACATATGGATACAAAAATGGAATATCTACCTCAATGCATGTCTCACAAATAACATGCAGCGAAAGGATTTTGTCATGGATAAGTTTCATAAATAGGTATGGGGAAAAGAGTTGGGTAGCAAAAAGAAGTATTACATTGAGGAATTCAACCCTAACCAACAACAAAAATAGCTCATTGGAGTTAGCATTCAGTGGAGAGCAAAGGTTCTTATTGTTCAATTAATAACCAACTCGCATCAACTTCAGTGTGAAACAAAGAGGATGGTGGAAAAGGCCTAAAGGAGCTGGGGATGGTGGAAAAGGCCTAAAGAAGCTTGGACAGAACGGGTGTGTACAATTTTCACCTCTGGGGCAGTGGAATTGGAAAAACATTTCATTTTGGAATGTGATGCATTCAAAGACATCAGAGAGAGTTATGGGAATATGCTAGCATTGTTTCTTGGCATTGTCTTTTCAGTGAGGGGATTGTTGGAAAGTTGGATCAGCTCATCATTAATTTAAACAAAAAAAATGAATTGTAAAAGACAAAAAGCAGGAAACTAATAATCCCATAAACTATTTTTAATCTCAAAAACGTTAAAATATCATTTCAAATAAAATGTAAATTATTACTATTTTCACCTTCAACTTTCACTTAATTATTTCTCCAATAATGTTGTCGTGGAAAAAATGAACACAAAAGCCATGAGTGTGTTGTGTTACTGGACTCAATATGAGAATCCGGAGCGTGGAAAACAACGACAACTGTCATTCGAACCCACGGTAGGAAGACAAAAATCAGTGATAAAGTGTTCTAAAAAAACACGTTCAGTGTAATTATTATATTATAAATCCTTTAACGACGGGAAAGGGGAAAATTTAGTGTTTTTTCATAAATTGTGACGCTACAACGACGGTTTCTACTGTAACGAGCGAATAAAGCAAATTGCGTCGATTTCGCTGATTCGAATATTTTATAAATAAATAAGATAATATTTTGGAATATGTTTAAAGTAAATTCCGTTAATTTTGGTGAATCCAGTGATAATATTTAAACCCTTAATGGAAGGAAAGTATAATACATAATTGAAAGCGGGTGCGTGACATTATTCATTTTTAAGATTTATACGAATAATGGGACCTACCAAGAGTGGATAATGATGGTGACGTGTCATAGTTGTTTATTTATAATCAATTAACCGACCTTCCGATTTGTGCAGTAATTCTGAGTGCAATTATCAATCCCTATGTAAAGAATATCTACAGAAATCCCACGACGTCGCTATAAGTTCAAATCTTCAGATACACGATTAGATTAGATAGACACCAATGGCCGTATACATGGTTTTGGTGTAGTTGCGTTCAAGGGAAAGAAAAATATGGCATTATGTTAAATTAATGCAAATGACTCATTCTTGAACATAAGGGTTATATATGTCTCACTTTTCTACTTAAACAAGGAGTGAACACTGAGCATAGTTGTAAGAATAAATCAAATTATCTGAGTTGCATTATAAATATCAAATTATCTGAGTTGCATTATAAATAGATGATCAAATCTTATAATATAATTTTAGTGGTCTTACGGATCTTATCAAAACATTTGAGTTGTTTTATAAATCTTATTCAATCATCTTAATTGTCTTAAACGCTTTAAACATTTTAGTTGTTTTATAAATCTTATTCAATCATCTTAATTGTCTTAAACCCTTTAAGATAATTAAGGGGAAAATTATCTATTAGAAATCTTGAAAAGTGACTTACTAAAAAAAGAGAGGAGGATGTACCAATAACTGTGGAAAAGCAACATCATAGTTACAACATGTAAACAACCATAAAGGTTTAAAGAGAACAACTTACTCATCAAATCGATACACATGACCATTGATCCACTAAACACCTATCAATTGCAAAGCATTCACAAGATGAGATCTTTTCAAGAGTGCTTTAATCAACCATCCATAACATAAACAAAGAGTATACAAAGAGTTTTCTCCACAACTTCTAGCAATGATCATAGTGAGAGGTATTTCTATTTTATAAAGAAGAGATCGAACAACCTTCTCAATAAAAAACGTTTTTTTTTAAGATCTAGCCTAGAAAATCATAACCACCCTTATCTCCTCAACTAACTATGAAGATATGGTCAAGAATGAGTAAAATATGAGGTGGCCATTCCCCTACACAACAATGTCCATAATGAAGAAGGAATAAGTCAAAATGATCCCTAACTAACTTCTTGAATCAAGCCAACTATCTCAACCACTAAGTTGTCCTCCTCAAAAGAGTGTAAAGGTCTAGATGTGTGGTACATGTGGGATTAATAGACCCTCTACAGATGGGTGGCTCCATTAAATATGCTCAAATCATGGTTACTACAGCCTCCAAGGTGGAACATCTTCCACAAATAGTGCAACGATCTCCTCAAAAGGCCCAACAACCTCCTCAAAGGGTAGAAACAATCTCCATAAATCATGCAACGACCTTTCCATAGCTCCCCATGCAATGACAATGATCCATGCATGATATCACAACAATCCATGCATCATACAATGTCCAATTCATGGTTCACAATGTCTAAGGTAGTCATAAATCCCAATGCATGTGTAATAGATCCTAAAGTAGACATAGATACCAATGAAAGTACATAGATTTTTTAGGCAAATACAAAAATCTCAATGCAATATAAAGATGAGTCATGTTAAAATGCAAGAAACATTGGGTATAGAAACTTTAAGTATCATCCTCTAACTTCATATTAACTCAGAATTAATAACATGTTTCAAAACGTGACAGTGATGACATCAATCCTTATTACATGTGACAACTCCTGGGACAAGAAGCAATTCCCATGACACTGAGTGAAGTGTATGTGCAGTGATAAATCTTATGACTAGGTGGGTAACTTCATGAGTTGATTTGCGTAACCAAGATAGGAATGTTAAACATATATGTTCACGTGAGCATTTTTAAAGATGAGGGAACACTTTCATATTGAGTTACCATTTCCTTGACACTGTTTCTTACCACCCATTTTCTTTGTTTTTCTGTTATTAGATTTATCCAGTGGAGACTTAAGAGCAAGGAATTATGGTTATATGTTGAGGATAAAAACACAAATTTCTTTCACATGTATGAAAACTATAGAAAGAATATAAACTCTATCTAGATAATTTATAAGTGAGATAATACATGGGCTACAAATTTCATGAAAATGAATTTTAGAAGTGTAAAGCATTTTTCCTCCCTTTTTAAGGAAAACATTTGTACTAAAGTAGTAGAAGTTACAAGGATGCCAAACTCATTTCTTAGCTTTGTTAATGAGGAAGATATTTGAGCCCTAATAAAGGAAATTGGGAAAGAAGAATTATGCCAAACTTTGATGAGTTCTTAAAACTACACAAATCATGGTCTTGAAGGACTACTGAAGCCATGATTTGAACATATTTAATGGTGTTGTCCACTTCTAGAAGCAATTATAGTATATTATATATTGCTTTCTTGGGTCCCAAAAGGTGTTATAGAAACCACATGAACCACATCAAGTGTTCACCCAAAATGTCAGATGTTTCAACTCCTTAGCACACCGTTTTATCTAGAAACTACTTCATTGCATGAAACTCTACTACAAATTTATATGGTCTGAAGACCAAACAAATAAAAGTTTTACATTGGACTCATGGAAAAAGTTCCTTAGAAAATCCTTTGGAGGACAGGGCCTAAAATATTCTCTTTCTGTTTTCAAAGTCTTTTGTAAAAAAATATGTGGAGGCCCATTCAAGAAACAAGTTTGTAGCCCCAAATAGTAAGAGCTAAGATTATAGCCCATAACTCAATGGAGGATTGGATCATATGCCATATCAAACAATAGAATAATGCCTTAATAAAATGGAAAGTTATTATCTTTTCCTTCCATTTGGTTGGAAAATAGTTGGTCTGGAAAATTAGAAAAGGGGATAAATTAAAAATTTCTCTTAACCCCTAGATAGGAAGCAAAGGACTTAATATACTTCCACTTTGAATGATTCAAGAGTTAACTAACAAATATTACACCAATATTTGATAAGTTACAAATTGGGAAAAGACTACCACTTGGCACCAATACTAGTTAACCTAGGAACAAAGTTGGATTGGGGGTAGAATATGCAAAGGAATGGAAAGATACAAAGACCTTCTAATAAACAATAATGTTAAACTTAAGGAACTAATTGATATAGTATTTAAATATAGATAGAGCATCCTAGATTAGGACATAAACCAATAGTGGAAGAAGGAAAACATGACCAATAGATCTAGTGGTGGAAAGTTATATTGAAATTAAAATGTCCCACAAAAATCAAGATCTTTATGTGGTGAACTTTACTAAATAAGGCACTCATACAGGATTTTCTCTAGAAGAAGAATTTTATAGGACAAAGATGGTGTTTTCAATATCACCAAACAAAAGAAAATATTGTGTACCTTATGCTGGAATGTTCATATTCCAAGGAGGTATAGAAAGAAGTGGAAAGTTCAATAGGTTTTAGCAAATTATAGGAAGGAATAAGCCTCAGAGGAGGCCTTCATGACACAGTGCACTACCTCTCAACATAGAATGGAGAGTATGGCTTGCCAAAAATATAAATTTATTTGAAGGCAAAATACCCTTCCTCCCGAATTCTGTAAATATTTTAAATTCCTATCCACAAGTGCAGGACAAACTATCCCTCATAAGCAGTGGAGGTGGAAATAAATAAAAATATTCCAAGGTCTTTTTTAGAGGGTCCTTTATAAGGGAATCCATCTAATGAGGTTTTAGAGGCATACTATACCTATCTTCAAATATATGTATTTATTTTAAAGCTATAATTGGTCAAGAAACCAATATTTTTTATGAAATAATGGCTTAAAGCCAGCTTTAAAACTAGTGCAAGAGTTTGGTGTAACCCAATTACAAACCTTTGGAGACTCAATGCTAGTTATCAAATGGATGCACAAATAATATTTCCTCAATGCTTTTACATTACAACCATTATACGATTAATTTATTAATCTACTTACATATTTTTCATATACATCTTTGTCTCATATTTATAGGGATAGGAACAATGTTGCAAACTAGTTCTCAAAAGCTAGAGTTGGGTTCCAAGGGACTTGGATTATTTCAATAATCTAGAATGGACACATTGCATATATCATGAACCATGTCCCTAAATCTATAATATTTTTAGTGTTTTATCTTATATTTGTATAGTGATAGACTTTCACATTATTCGATGAATGGTTAATGCACTACTTTGAATCATATTTGCTTTTCTTGAAGTGGTAAAATATGTAACTAGACAAAAATAAAATTCATTTTTTTTGTGATGATAGATCAAATATTGCAATGTCATGTAAAGGGATCAACAAAACTTATGGATGTGATGGGAATTTGACTATGTATTTTTTTATACTAATAATTTTCTTTTCCTTGGAAAAAAATAAGTACACGTTTACATGCAGCATTTCCTACATCTCATCCATGTGATATATGCTTCACACCATGCAATCTATGTGTCAAATAGAGTCATCTTAGCATCACATTTTGTGACCCTATGTAAATAAAATCTCTATGCTTAGGTCATGTCAATGTTGTGTAGTACAATACTAACAGAAAAATGCATCACTGTGGCATTTTCAAGAGTTGCTACAATGTCACTATAACATCGTAAAATCATTATGGTATCATCACATTTATCACTAATAATTACACTACAAAATTAACCAATGCTATTATTTTTATTATAATTATGGTCCTATTAAAATTAAATATATATATTTATTATTAATTTTATGTTAAAAGAATGATGGTAACCATGATATTTTTTAAAGATTCAAATATTATACCTAATTGTAATATTGTAGGTGATTATTTTGGTTTGAAAAAAATATACGAAAAATTTCATAAAAAACATATATTTTAGTATTAAAACTTATAAATTTGGCACATACCACCAACTTAAGAATTTCTTATGTATAAAATAGGTAGCTTTTTAAAGTGAAAATGACCAATTAGAAAATATATTTTTTGAGGGGGGAAATGCCCAAAAATAAGTAATTGATGATTTTTTTTTTTTTTTTTGTAAGCAAGCATTTCTGCATTATATTAATAGAGAAAAAATTACATAATGTATAATATTGATAGTTGTCTCTACCTCGGAGCGAGGAAACCAAAGTGTGAGGTCAAAACTTATTTGCTCGTGGAAGGGGAAACCATAGTCTAATTTTTTCAGACAATTTAACATTGGAAACATATTGCCATTAAACCAAAAATGGATAACCGAGCCTCATAGTGCCATGTCTATTAACTGTAAATCAAATATAGTAGAAAACAAAATTGTAGTTGGGAGCGCCATTGCTTCAGGTCAGGTGCACTTAGACCGGGCTAAAAAAATAGGGTCTCTTTGATTTCCTATGAGCCAAATCAAAATGATGGTTACCAACCTATTACTTGACATGGTCTCTAGATGTTAACACATGCCACACTGGAGCCACATCAAAGTCGTGTTGGTGCCTCTGTGAACATGGGCACATCCTTGAGCCTACACATTGTTGAAGTCCCTTGGAACTTATTCCAGGATGTAACAACCAAAAGGGTTGGGACGAGGGGGGGAGAGGGGGAGAATTAAATGTCGAAGGGGAGGGGAAATGCGCAGAGGGGGGAGGGAATGTCGAAGCTTTGTGGGGAGACAGAGAGGACGAGACAACTAGAGGGGAGCATGAGGGGGACACATCAAGGGAAGAGGGAGATGGGAGGTTGGGGGGTAATCAATTTTGAGGTATATGGCCAGGAATTTGAGGGAGGAGGTGGAATGACTGAAGTATGTAAAGAGCTCATCGATCCAGCTGGTAGCTTTGGATTTATCTTGCTCCCTCTCCTTAAGCTAGCAAGCGAGGAGATTATGGAGAGCCTAGAGGGACGTGCGACCCCTTCTAGTCTCCTCATCTTCGATGGAAACAATGCTCTTTCGAATGTGCTCTAGAATGTTGCAGTAAAAAAGGGTGGTTTTTGAGGCATTGTCTAGGGTGGCGAGGGGATTTCCATGACCTCTTCCCCTACCTGGGCGGTGCCTCCTTCCTCTTTCACTACTCATGATTGTAATATAGAGGTCTAACAACACAAAAATGATCATAGGGGGCTGAGAAGGCCGCAAGGAGAAATGACCAAGAGAGAAACAATCAGGAGTCTATGCCTTTGAGGATTATAATGGAGGAGAAGAGAGGCTGGATAGTGCATTCTGAGGCGAGGGAATGAATGCATAGGTAGTTAATTCTCATGGATGCCATATGGATAATGTCCCTCACCACGTGTTGAGTGTTGTCAAAGTCGGGAGAGTGTGTCGGGCCTCTGCTGGGCACCCAGATTCCAGGGGTGGAGATTGCGCTCCACTAGATGTAGACATTTGGGAAACCGGGCTGAATGGACCATAAAGAAGGGATTACAGCTCTCCAAAGGCATATTATCTTTGATACCTTTATTGGTAAGGAAGTCAGCAAGACAGTTAGATTTATATTTAACATGGGAGAAAATTATGTTCTCTTAGTGGGAGAGGATTTAGGCTAAATGTTGAACATGGTACTCTAGGCACCAATTGCTTTCTTGCTTGGTGGGAGGAGAGGCATTGATGATGTTGCTTGTAATTTTAATTGTAACCTGTGATTCTCCATCAACTATAAGAGGAAAGAGGTGATTTATTTTAGCTATTTCAATTCCCTTGATTAGTGTCACTATCTCTCCCATGTTGTTGCTTTCAAATCCTATGTGGCCCCTATATAAGTGAGGAATCTGTCCAGTGTGATCTCTGAAAACCATGTTAATTTTAGCTTCACCTGGATTACCTTGAGATGCCCCATCAAAATTGAGCTTGAGATGAAGAGGAGGAGGAGGGCACCAAGAGGAAGGGGAGGGGAAAGGCATATGGTGGGGGGGGGGGGGGTGTGTGTGGTGCGAGGTTAGGTTAGGAGGTTTGAGGTTCCACCAAGTTAAGATCTCCTTTTCGGGTGGGGGGATTGGTAATCATGTGATGACCAATTGGTTAGATTTGTAGGTTCTTCCAGTTTCTTGTGCAGAAGAAGCCAAAATCCATTAGGGGGTTTGTAGGAATTATTGAAAATTATTTGGTTGTGTTCTTTCAAAATTTCCCAGGGCAAAAACAGAGGAGTAGTGGTAAAAATTTAATTTAGGATGGGATTGATGAAGGATGAAATAGGCCATTGTTTGAAGGTTTCGAGGAAGTGGTGCTCAAGCTTGCTCCACGAGATTTTGGTGAAGGGACATGAGAGGAATAGGTGATCTAGGGTTTCTTGCTAATCACCACAAAGGACGTACTAGGATGCCCCATGGAAACCTTTTTTGACCAAATGTCCCATGTGGGGACCCTGCACTTAGTTAGAACCCATATGAAGGTTTTTACTTTTGGCCATGTGTTCAAGTGCCAAAGTTTGGTTAAGAATGGGCCATGTTTAGGAATATTAGGTTAAATGAGGAGGTTGTATGCTTCTTTGACTATGAATCTACCCAAATTATTTTATCCCCACCTGAGAACATATTTTCCTTCTTTTGGAACACTTATTCTTTTTGACAATACTTGTTGGAGGAGAGAGAAATTATGGTCATTATCTTCCTCGGGGCATAGAATGTTTGTGGCCTACTTGCGAAGAGCTGGATCTTCAGGGTTTGTCCAAAATTGATAAATAGAGAGGTGCCTTGTGTTGTGGGCTTGAGATTGGCTAAGGGGGATGGGGAGGATTGTGGCGAGGCTTGGTTGTTGTTGCTAAGAATCATTCCAGAATTTCATCGAGTGCCCATCCTTGACATCCCAAAAGCAATGAGAGCGAACTAGATGCTTGTTTTTGTTGGCGAGGTGCCAGATTAGAGAGTTAGGAGGGTTATGAGATAGATGAACCAATTATTCTTAGGGTATATCGTTGGCATATTTGGCATGCCAAATTTTGTCCCAAGGTTCTTGTTTGTGCTTGATCCACTTCCACCAAATCTTGGCGCCCATGACCTTACTGACCATTTCTGGATCACGGAGATCCATTCTACCATGGACCTTCGGAAGGCATAAGGTGTACCACTTCATGAGAAGTCATTTGTGCTTGAGTTCGACCCCTCCCCAAAAAAGGAGCATTAAGTGTTTCTGATGCTTTTGAGAACCCATTTGGGGGTAGCTAAGATAGAGAATAGGTAGAGAGGCATGGCTTGGAGGAAATATTTAAGAAGAATCAACCTACTAACGATGTTAAGGGATTTGTAGGTCCAAGAATTGAGCTTGGAGGCAAGCTTGTCTAAGAGGTCCCACCAGGAAGAATACTTTATGGCAGATTCAGTGAGAGAGGATCCCAGGTATTTGGAGGGAAGAAAGGTGATGGGGAAGCCAAGGATGTGTTGAATGTTTTGTTGGGTAGTTGAGGGCACGTTGAAGAAGAATATTTG
>APFE030949640.1:114332-140655 GCA_000404065.3 Pinus taeda | reverse complement strand
CTTCTTGTCGACAACAGCTCATTATCCAAGAAGTCAACCTAGGAACAACCCTTTCAGTACTTTGAAGCTTGCATGCCTCAATGGCAAGTTTCTCACTTCTGGCGACAGGTTTACATGAATGGCCTTCGACCAAAAGATTTTGCGTGGTGTTCAATGCCAAGTCCCATTTTCACACCACGAAAATTGTACTTTAGTACCTTGAGGGTCACCGTCATTATCGATGATTCCTCTCATGCTTGTTAACAGCTTATGTCATTGGCTGGTAATCATGCGATGTCTTTCCATGTTCGACTCCAGAACATTTTTCACATGGATCGACTTGTACTTCGGGTGAAGATTGGACAAATTTGAAGACCCTAGATCTAGTTTCATCCATCTAGGCTGCGATATATTCAGGAAAATAAAGACATCAAATGTACATCATTGCTGCACAGATGATCATCTGAATCAAAGGATGGTGACTCTATCAGAATCATCAATCTGCCACAGAGATGGTTGTCTAACCTATCTACATGAAAATGAATTTATAAAGCTGAGCATGGGAATGCCCGCCTCAGCTAAATCATGAAAATGTTATGAAGATAATGTATTGTATTGTATCTTATTACAGGTCACCTTCCAGTTCGAAAAACCTCGAATCCTCATGATAAAGCATTTCACCTGACATCAAAAGATTCTTGACCTCTTGCTTTAGGGGGCAACTGTTATAGACATATTTGGGCATTGCAACCTGTTGTGGCCACCAACAACCCCTCTTCCTTATTTCGTGTCAGCAATAACATTAAACAAGGTGGGGACCCTTAGTAAAAATTCAAAAAAATCCTTTTTGTATTGAACTCCTTGGAAATATATCGCATCACGAGAAGAGAGTAAAACATCCCTTATGAGCACCATAAAAAATGCAAAAAGGCGACGCGAAATCCATCGCATCGCATACATCAAGAAGTACCCATAAATGGAGATCTTTAGAAATCTCTGATGGCCGATATGCGACATCGCATATCGCAACATCGCAACATCGCATAAGCAGCACACAATAGTTTAACATGATCTGCGATCTTATGATCAATGCGATCTGCGATCTACAATCTTGACGAAAATGTGATAACGCGATAATGAAATGCAAGTTGCAAGAACCGCCCATTGCAAATTTTCCTCGGCTCAGCATTCAAGAAAAGTTGTCCATAAATAAAAAATTTGGGCGTGCCTTAAACGAAATTAATGAACGTATGCCAAAGTGTTAATGAGGGATAGTTTTATGTTTTTCAAAGAGTCAGTTCACAATGGGTGACATTATGTTATGCATTCATAGAGCTTAGAGCATTGCGTCAATATTTATTGTTGTAACTCTTTTCCTTTGCGTAAACTACAGGAATGAAGAACAGGAAACAACATAGAGTAGTCTGCAGACAACATCTAAAGAAAAAGGGGAAAGCGTCAAATGCTCGAAGACAAAGAAGAGATGCCCTCATAAAAAAATATTGCATACGGCGAAACCTTAGGTTCCAGAGAATTATTGAATAGATATTGATATCAGTAGGCGATCCAACACTTAGGGTAAAAAAGCTCACAAAAAAAACAACATGTTTACAAAATTCTGAAAAAGCTTACACTCTGAAAAGGAAAAGGCGCTACAGACAAAACAAAAACACAGCACAAGTCTGGAAGCCAAGATAGCAAAAGCAGAAGCAATTTGAGGGAAATTTGGGATGTTACCAAGTAAGAGGATGATCCCCAGAAATATCTTCTAAATTACTAAAAAGTAGTGCCAGCACTTACCGTTCCTATTTGCTTGACTCAAACAAAAGCGGAAAGCAACCAGCCGACTCTTCTCAGGAAAATATTGACTGCCCGCAACATCAAGGAGTAAATGCAGAAATAGCTAGAATTTAGATTCAATTTTTAGAAATAAGTTTGCTTAGAAAGAGGGCGGTCATTTAAAAAACCGTATCCTAAATTTGTGTAATTAGATTATTTAGTTAACAGTATTTAAACCATTCTCATGCATTTAGAGAAGGGTCCAGAAATTTGTCAAAAACTTATCCTCAGAACATGCACTTTTGCACCCTCGGAGGAGGTTTTGATGAATGGAAGGATCGAGATTTATTGATGTTTGCATTTGATATATCCTACTGATGTTGCACTTCTGTACTCTTAGTAGATATTAGAACAAGGAAAGATAAATCATTGTTGCTTGAAGCTTATGAGTAGGACCAGTCATAAATGGTACTTTTATCTCTTGATCATTTCTGCTTATATTCTTAAAGCAATATACAGTTTTTAGTTGTTTATATGTTATTACATGAATGCTTGTGTTACCATTTGGCACTTTTGTACGATGGAGCCATTTATTTATGTTTAATGTGTGAATAACTTATTATGCGATATGTTGTTCACAACTATTTTGCCTAACTTTTTATGCAAAGTGGTTTATCTTAACTGATTTATATTCTTATAATTGTTGAATGATCTTTATTACAAGCTATTATTTGAAATCTCGTTAGATCGCATAATAGAAGAATTACATCTCGGGTTAGCATAGATTAGATGTGTTGTTTTTATTAGATTACAATAGCATAGAATTAGATTAAAGTAGCTTAGATACGAACTTTAGATCAGCAACCTCCAACTCTACACACACACACCCTTAGATTGGGAAACTGGTCCCATTATCCCCAGTTGGACTCACTATACCAAATTGATAAGGCGCTGTCAACCAAAGTCCGGACTGGGTGAGTATCCCCCTTGTTATCGACCCGATTTTCGGGGCTTCAACACAACCCCAATCATATATGTCCATAAACCAAGGGCTTCTGAGTCCCTAAAAGTGTTGCTTCATACCCTAAAGGAACAAAGTTAGCTGATTACATCATCTCCCAGAAGTTCTCCACAGAAAACTACTCAGAACTGGTCAAAACTAGACCATACAGACTGCTCAGTGCAAAGGGTGTGATGCATCTCACCTGCCACATGAAAAATGTGTGATGCATACTGAAAAGCTCTTCTGTAGGGTACGATGGGTGAGAGTGGACAAATGGTAGAGATAATTTGCAAGGTGGATGATCATGGAATCTTCCAGAAACTTCTCCTATGACACTTGCCTCTCTGAATTCGCCTAGGGATGAGTAAGATATCATGAATCTCCAAGTGGAATCAAGAACTATCAGAGAGAGGACACTAATCAAAATCCCAAAATCTGACTCACCCCCCTGCAATCATCTATATATGGATCCCTCGTCCCAGAGATCCAAAGGCTTGAATCTTGTATCTTGTAAGGAAGTGTTGTTGGTTTCCTGGTGGAACATCATAGTGTTGGGTTATCTAAGCTTTTCATGAGGTGAAGAAGGGCTTTCATGCTGGGAGGATGACGTTGGGTCAGATCAATGGGTTGTAATCCTCTCTTCTAATCTTTATATCAATAAAGTTATTCAAGTTTTCCTCCACATTCTTGTATGTCTTATAATATATGCATTTGTGTGGTCAATATATATCTGGTCCTATATTGTTTATGATTGTAGATCTATGCACTTTGAAGGTATTATGCTGCTTTGACTTTACAAGTACTCTGTGAAGTAGAGTAATCAAGGAAGGAGCGGCAAAAATCCATCAGGGGGGAGAAGAAACAAGCAAGGAACCAAGTGAAAGATTGAGGTTGGTATTCCTTGCTCCTCTCCCATCTACTTCTCGTAAAGGAAAATGAAAGTAACTTTAATTTTTTTGTTTCTAAGATAGCTACCCGTCTTAGTGGTACTAGCAGCTCTGCATAGACACTAGATTTCCCGATAACATGGAGTCCTCCAAATGAGGAAAACTCAACATTTTTGGACTTGTCATGAAGAAATATGCATGCTCACCAATGGCCAAGAAATTTTAACAAGTTGTGAGCCCCCAAAAGGGTCAAAAACACCCCAAAATGACCTTTCTGCCCCTATTTGGACAAACAGGAAGCAGTGTTGGGAGAACTCAACTTTGGAGAGGCAAATGGAGGCCAAATTCAAAAATTCCACTTGTTTTGGAAAAACGATGGGTAGATATTTCCAAAAAGTACACTTGGAGTAGATTTGGACATAGAGAAGGCATCCAAAAGTGGTTGCAAATAGGCACTACACATAGAGAAATCAGCGCAGCGCATTAGGGAAATTTTGCTCAGTTTGACCAAGAATACCCTGTTTTTCGCCTAGTTTCTTAATAGTTTGACTTTTCTCCTTGTTAATGTCAAACTTATGATGTAATTTAATGTAAATTGATAGATCTTGATGTAATTATGTCAAATTTTCACTCATGGAGGTAGATTCATCTATCAAAAAGTAGTTTGCAACTGAATGAATCAGTTCCCTAGTTTTTAGAGGCAGGCTGTTCCACTACCTAATTTTTAGTTCTCAGTTTAGAATTAGTTGGAATAGCTCCTAAACTTATGAGCACGACCCCCAAAGGCTAGGATGAGTTATTGTTTGTCTATATGTTGTGATTTTTTAGTCATTAGCATGGTTGGACTTTTGAGAAAGCTTGGAGCTTCATTGTATACATTTTTCAGCAGTTTTGGCTAAGGAATAGACCAGGGTTTGCAACACTCTATGGGATTCATGTGGCATTTTGCTTTGATATTGTGTTTCCTTCTATAAATGTAAGTTCACTTGTGTTTTGTGTATGCAATTCTCTCTCTTATTTCATCTTAACTAAAACAAACAAGGATAAAGGTAGAATCCATTGAAATTTGCGGTCCTCTACCTAGGGTTTGCTTAGTTATCGATGTTTTCAGCTGTTTGAAGAGGATCCCTAAGGTTTTCTTTCCCTCTTCAACTCCTCATATTTCTGAAGCTCTCCATTTCATTCAATCTAAAGTATAAAATCAATTTCCTACCTTGCCCCATTGAGATCTCTACAAAACTGAGCCTCATTCCCTAGACCCAAAATATGCCTTTCCATTTGAGCCAACAAATCATCGTCAAACTCAATAAAACCCTTTTGCAAACATACCTAGCCTAAAATCAGTCTTCATTCAAGTCATTTCAAGCCTCATTGATCATTTTTATTGAGCTTGACAGGAGAGAGCCCTCTCCCAACCTAGTAGGGCTAGCTACCAGGTTAAGCTTGGTTTGATGTTACCCTAGATCCTACCTTTCTCAACCTGAAGTAGATTTAGGCCCTAACAAAGACAAAGAAGAAGGTTTGGCTAGAGTTTGACTCATACTTCAATGAGTTGATCCACATTGTCATCAGGCCAAACTTGCTTATCAGTGCAAACATCATGCGCAAGTATGTTTCTGGTCCGGCCACATTGAAGACAATGATGCGCATGCTTTCAGAAAAGTTGGACAGAGGAGCTCGAGCAGTGTACTCAGATGCTATGGAGGCAAGGTTTAGGTTTCAGACAGATGTCATAGTGGAACACACGGACTGTTGAAAAGTGTGCAACAAGAAATTCTAAATTTAGAATGTGCTAAAAATAGACCTACTAAAAATAGCATGTCTAAAAATAACAGTTTGGCCAGTGAGGTCATTGGCCACATTGGGTGAGAGGTGAAACGTCTAAAAATAGAAAGTTCTAAAAATAGCATTTCTGGGTCCCTTCCTATTTATAGCAGTCCCTAGTCTATCTATAGGAAGTAAAATTAATTTTGGTCTTAACAGCAGTTTGAAATATTAATTAATTAATTCATTTGAGTTAATTAATTAAGGAAATTCGAATTTGAAGTCTTTGTGAGCATGCACATGATTTTCCTCCACTGATTGAGCGAATAAGCATGAGTTTTATAATGAGAGAATCAGTTGACTTAGTTCTAACTAGTCAAGTCCAATTAGATTATTTTAACAAGTTGTTAAAATAATAAAATATAGTTTGTTACTGTTTGCATGCATGTTACAACTATTATTTTATATAACTGAGGATTCACTCATGGATAACTATTGCATGTCAGTTTTGTCAAAGACCCAGGTGAGATCAGATGTGGGACAATGTACTATGAGATGCTAGGATATTTCTAGTAAGTATTCCTTACATGAGGAAGAAATCTATTTTCTTCTATGACTATGTAGTTGGACCTGAGGTGACAGCAGGTATGATTAGGCAAATTTTCAACCTATATAATGAGGCCTAGGTAGTCCATGATTTTCATCTTCTGATTGAAGATCATCAGGATCTTCTGAGTATAGAGAGAGCAGGATAGTTATTGAGATGATTCTTTTTGTATGTTGAAGAGGATTTCCACTTGATTAATAATACAATGTTGGGGTTTTATGTTGGTGCTTTCCCCAGTGATACATTATGTGTTATGTGTGAATGATTTCTCCATATCAGTTACATGTGTTCTTATTGATGTTGCTCATGGTTGATTAAGCTTCCCCTAAATTGTTTGTAGAAGTAGATCAAGTGTTTTTCTTTAGTACATTGAATTACCAAGTTTATCTATAGGTGGGAAATTTCTACATGGTATCGAAGCTAGCTGATTTGTAGAAAAAGTTATACATGGTATTAGAGCACAGGTGATCAAGTAGAGAACAGTATACTGAGAGGAGATTTCAAAGTTTTGAGTTTTGCGCCAAGAGTTTGCAGAGAAGATTTGAAAGTTTCTATACAAAATTTTTAGAAATAAATAGAAGATTTTGATTCCTTGTGGAAAATTTCCCAAAATCAAAAAAAAAATCGGCTGAATCGGAGTTCAGATGAGGGAGATATCGCTAATTTAAAATCAGTTCTTTTTCTAGAAAATTTTGTGACGGCGGGAAAGTGGAAATAGATTGGTGTGCTAGCCAAGAACCTATGTGCACTTGAGGTACAAGATGCATGCAAATCCTTGAGGATCAAGGCAAAGGTTGTAGACTTGGTGGTTGAGAGGTAGGGTATATTACCTCTCAACATGCAGAGCCAGAAGGAGTCTCAGACGATTGTGGAGGAGCCACGATTGGTGCAGCAACTTCAGGAGGTTATGGAGTAGCCACAATAGGGGAAGCTAAGAGGAGATCAAGTAGAGACATCTACTGATGTAGAGACCTCCAGTAGGGGGAAACTTCGAGACAGGTGGGCTAAGGAATCACATGCAGCCATACCTCCAGGTAGGAGGTGGGGTGATGTAGATTGATCATCCCAAGGAGGAGGGGAATGATCCTTGAGGTACCCAACCTCTTGAATGAGACCTTGCTATGGGAGCCCTGATGTAGAGTAGCAGGAGCTGACTGATTGGGTAGAGACAGATGCAGATGGAGTAGCAGAGAGAGCTACATTGCAGGGAATCCCAGGATAGCGCAGAGCATGCAGGCTGTGGCAATGCGAGAGGCACAAGTGTGTTGCACAATGTAGGGTAACACAGAGAAGGGTGTAATAGTGTGAGATGCATGGAGATGTTGCAGTAGTGCAGAGGTCAAAGAGGGAGCACTTGTCAGTAGCAGGTAGATCTTCAACATCAGAGTATGTTTCTAGCCCAACAGAGTGGTTAGTTCAGATTTTTTTGTTTTGAGTGTTGTTGGAGCAATCACACTTGGTAGATGTGTTGCATGCAGAACATTCCAGAGTTACAGGATCAGGTTCGAGAGGAAGCCTTTCTTGTTGAGAGGGAGTGTTGAAAAGTGTGCAACAAGAAATGATAAATTTAGAATGTGCTAAAAATAAACTGCTAAAAATAGCATGTCTAAAAATAGCAGTTTGGCCAGTAAGGTCATTGGCCACATGGGTGAGAGGTGAAACTGCTAAAAATAGAAAGTTCTAAAAATAGAATTTCTGGGTCCCTTCCTATTTATAACAGTCCCTAGTCTATCTATAGGAAGTAAAATTAATTTTGGTCTTAAGAATAGTTTTAAATATTAATTCATTAATTCAGTTGAGTTAATTAATTAAGGAAATTCGAATTTGAAGTCTTTGTGAGCATGCACATGATTTTCCTCCACTGATTGAGGGAATAAGCATGAGTTTTATAATGAGAGAATCAGTTGACTTAGTTCTGACTAGTCAAGTCTAGTTAGATTATTTTAACAAGTTGCTAAAATAATAAAATATAGTTTGTTAATAATTGCATGCATGTGACAAGTATTATTTTAGATAACTGAGGATTCACTCATGGATAACTGTTGCATGTCAGTTCTTTCAGAGACCTAGTTGAGATCAGATGTGGGACAATGTACTATCAGATGCTAGGATATTTCTAGTAAGTATTCCTTGCATGAGGAAGAAATATATTTTCTTCTATGACTACGTAGTTGGACCTGAGGTGATAGCAGGTATGATTAGGCAAATTTTCAGCCTATATAATGAGGCCTAGGTAGTCCATGATTTTCATCTTCTGATTGAAGATCATCAGGATCTTCTAAGTACAAAGAGAGCAAGATAGCTATTGAGCTGATTCTTTTTGTATGTTGAAGAGGATTTCCACTTGATTGATAATACAGTGTTGGGGTTTTATGCTGGTGCTTTTGCCAGTGGTATATTATGTGTTATGTGTGATTGATTTCTTCATATCAGTTATATGTGTTCTTATTGATGTTGCTCATGGTTGATTAAGCTTCCGCTAAATTGTTTGTAGAAGTAAATCGAGTGTTTTGCTTTAGTACATTGCATTACGAGGTTGATCTACAAGTGGGAAATTTCTACATGGTATCAGATCTAGCTGATTTGTAGAAAAAGCTCTACATGGTATTAGAGCTAGCTTATTTGTAGAAAAATTCTGCAAAATTCTACACGGACACTATCACGGACCACAGATATTGGCATCAATATGTTAATGTTGATCAGCATGAGGATGTTGAGCAATTGGACTTCTATAGTTGTCTAAGTCAGAGCGATGTCTAGTTTGGCTTGCTTAAGACATTTTTGTTCACATGGGTACATGTGCATTGTAATGTTAAGTCATGTCAAGTGCAAGTCAAGTGTCAATAGTGGATGTAATAGTCACAGAGTAGGTGAAGAGTCATGAGGGTAGTTGAATGGTCATAAAGGGGAATGTCAAGGGTCACCCCACCCTTTGCTATAAATAGTCCCTCATTACTCATTGTATAGGCTTTTGGTCAGCCGAGCTTCTGATAAGACTATCTTGGAAAGTGCTTGGACAATATTGTAACATGCCTTGGCTCCTCCATTGCACAAAGCTAGTTCATCCCTTTGGAGGAGCAGGCGGATGTGGCTATAACATTCCAGTGTTGGGGCTAGCAGGTTTACATGGATGTATTGTATGATTGGAACTTACACTTCTTTATATAATAAGAGTCAGAACATTTTCATGCATATGTTGTAATTGTAGTTGGAATGTTCCGGTTGTTGTAGTGATGTATATCATTTAACTTACGTAGTTCTGTATGAAATTATATGAATCCTATTGCAGATGTGTTGTTGGTTTAACCATCACTTTGGATTGTTGACTTAAATGCTTTACAACCTGTGATGCATCTTCACTCATTTGTTCCCTTCCCAGCTGAGTACCATTATGGGTTGTGAAGGGGCGCATTCATCCCAGCCCACCTATGTTAGAACCTCTCATGCACCTTCCTTGACTCAATGTTGTGATCACACCCTTGCTACTGAAATATTTATCTTACTTGCCTCTGTGTGACATCGCAGTCAAGGCATTTATTTTCAACCCATTGTTGGGACTCCTACACCAAACGATCTGAGGTCTATTTGGTACTTCTTATCAGGGAGATCCCCTTGACATGTTGGCAAGTCCAGCGCCATCAACAGATTCCTTTGTCTAAAACTGAGTAGAAAATCCTCCTTGGCACACAACTGCATCCCTTATTTTATAGGAGATCTTCCACTTGATTCTACTCTCTATAAACATTATTAGAGGATAGTGTTTGAAAGGTATTCATCAAATATTTTATGCATTACATCCAAAAACTAAGGGAAGGTGTTCCAAATTTTGTTCTTAATTGTGCCTAATCTAGGATCATCTTGGAATCTTCAAACACAAGTAAATCTTCAATTGCAAGCTAGTTAGCACATAGAAGAACCCCCAAGAGTGTGATTAGCTCAACTCTATTATTTGACCCTGTGCCATTATACCAACTGAAATGGAAGGTGTTTTCTAGCTTCAAAACCAAATGTGTCCCACTTCCACAAACCCCATTGGTGGATGCTCCATTTAAAATAAAAATAAAATATAAAAAATAAAAAAATAAAGTATGACCATAGCTCCACGAGTCGAAAATGTCTTCTAGGTTTTTCCTCCTTCATTAGCCATATCTACATAAAATATGCAAATATCTTTAAATAGGTGTATCTAGTATCTAGTACTGTTTGCTCAAAAATTTTCTCATTCCTGCTTCTCCATATGCCCCATAAAATATAGAAAGGCAAGCAACAATATGTCTTGAAACCTTCAAACCATTGAGTGAGACATCTCTAAATGGAACCCATGTTCTATATTACATGTATTTTAAGTGTTTGAAGAACCCCACTCCATACCGAGATTGCAAAAGGACATGTTAGAAATAGATGTTCCATGTCTTCTAAATATTCTTTCCATAAAGAGCATATTCCAAGATCCTGAAAGACCCTTTTATGGATACTATCCCAAGTTAAAATATTATTGTGGACCACCAGCCACATAAAACATTTTAATTTGAGAGGTATATCCCATCTCCATGTGTTATGAAACCAAAAATCATCATCATTCAAGCCACGTCCATGAGAAATATGTTTATAAATCTCTTTAACCAAGATCTGCTCATTTTACATAACCCCTTCCCATTTTAGCTTTTCTTTCTTCTCAGTGAGTTTTAAACCTGTTAGACTTAACTGTGTTGTGAAATGTGCCCATTCCACAAATAGATCCTCTGGAAAACCAAGTTCAAATGCATTAAGCCAATTACTTGTAACATAAGAAGATCCTCAATCACAAGAGATTTAGTTCATAAAGTAAAGCCTTTTCTTATGTAAATGCTCAAGGATGTGAATATAAAGAGAATGTATTCCCTCCACTCCTTTGATATCATCTACTCCTATTTGTATCCTATTCCCCCTTCCAACCTCCCATCTCAGATTTTGTAGTAGCCAATATTTGTTTCTCATCATGATTCTCCATTTATAAGATGCCACCTTCTTCTTTGGAGCCGCCTCTTTAATCCATTCCTTAAGTTGTCTATCTCTTAGATATTTCTCTTTAATAACCTATTACCAAATACCTTTGCCCTAGAAAATTTTCCATAATTTCTTGACAATCAATGCCTTACTAAAACGTAATGTGTCCTTTATACCCCACCCTCAATCATTCTCATGTCTCGCAAGCACCTCTAAATAGACCAAAAGTATCTTATTTGTGTATTTAATCCTAGCCCAAAGGAACCCAGTGATGCAGGAGCATAAGGCTTGAAGACAAATTCAAAGAATTATTCCAAAAATACAAAAAAAAATTACAAGCAAAGGAGTGGGATCCTTTAGCCATCAATTTCCATGTTTTTCTAGTTAAGCATAGAGCTAGAATATAGGATTTGATCATGATGTAATAATTTTTAGTTAGTTAGCTGTAGTGGAGATTCTCGAAGAGAATGCCTTGCAGGACAGATAGAGTTAATAAATTCTAGCCTTTGAATTAGGATCTGGATATTAGAATGAACCAGTAATTATGCAACTTTCATGCCATTGTAAAGGGATTTTTGACCGATTGGATTTGGAATGACTGATTAAGGAAAGAGGAATTACATCTCTGTGTTGGTCAATCCCGGAGGTAATGCAACCTCTGAAATATTCCTGTGCATCATTAGCATACTGATTTGTCTTTGAAATTCAGAATTTATGCATAACTGGTGTATTTTTGTATCGCTTTCTTCTTAAGTCTTTTAACAGAGCGATTGGCCTGGTTTCCCATCTAATGCTTCGATAAAGCTGCAATAGTCATTTGTATGTTTTACTCCTATTAGCGTTTCCCCTGTTTTCAGTTTCTATATCGTTTTAAAGTCCCGCAAGTAAAATTTCATTTTTGCACTAAGAATCAGTGAAAATACAAGACCATATTCGAAATCCGGACTTGAAAATTTATAAACGGGACATTTTAACCTTATCAAGTCTGTAAGGATATCAGATCGGCGCTTTGAAGCAGACAAAGCCTGGCTTGGAGGACTTGTGACTTGCGATTGTGCGATTAAAACTCAACCGTTAGATTGCAATTAGTCGGGGCCGTTGGATCGGTGGAGCAATATCGCATCACTAAGTCGCATTTGTCCATTATAAGTGCTATCAGATGTGGACTTAGGAATGTTGTGATTGCGACTATGCGATAAGTGATAGCTACGATATATCGCATCGTTGTGTTATCACATCAGGAGTAAATTCCACGGTAGTGTTGAGTCGATGTATTGTGACTGCTGACAACGAAGTGCGATAGTGTTATTCCATTTCTTGTGGAATAACCTCACCAATAGTGTATTTTTCCTGTTAACATATTTCTTTTGGGAAAATAGGGCCGATAGTGTTAAGTGCCTTTGTTTTGAAATTGTGCCCGACAATGAAGGTTTGGCTATTAATAAAAAAAAATGATTGGTTATAGTGGCCAAAAAGGGAAAAATTTAATTAAACACTCAGTCTGGAAATAGATGACTAATACCCGAGTTGAGAAAGATGAAGGGATTCCACCAGAATTAGGGAAGTTGTATCATGGTTTGAACGTTTGTCAATATCGCATACACCCAAGCCACCATTTGTGGTATTAGAGAAACATGTTGACACTGAATTAAATCTCAGAAGCAAGAGAAGGAAATCCAATATGGCTTTTAGAGTTGGAACAGGATGAGGACGTGGTAGAAGAGGACAACCAGTTGCAAATGCTGAGGTGATGGAAGTTATGCAACAAATGTTGGCTAGATTAGAAGCATTGACAATAGAGAGAAATATATATGATGGAGATGTTAGTGAGCTTGAGGTTGAAACTAAAGGAGAGGAGGAAACTATAGCAGTTACTCCTAAGATGAGATTCTTACAATCAATGTTGAGATCCACAGCTAGGCCAAAAATCGAGGTTTCAATATATGTAGGAGGATTCAATCCAAAAGAATTGATAGGCTGGATTAATGGCATGGAGAAATTCTTTGATTATGAAGAAATAGAAGATGAGAAGAAGGTAAAGTTTGCTATCACCAAGCTAAAAGGACATACAGCACTTTGGTGGAATAGAGTGCGGGCAGAAAGAAAAAGTCTTGGCAAGCAACCAATCAGGAATTGGAATAGGATGGTAGCAAAGCTAAGAGGTAAGTTTCTACTCAGTAATTATCAGCAAACCTTGTTCAGACAGATGATGAATCTTAGACAGAGGTCTATGATAGTGAGAGAATATACAGAGGAATTCTACAAGGTAAGTATAAGAGTTGGACAAACTCAAGATACAGATGAGAAGGTGGCTAAATATGTGAATGGCCTTAGAATGGACATTCAAGATGAGATAAGTATATTGTCTCCTAGAATAGTAGAAGAAGCTTATCAGGTAGTACTGAAAGCTGAAGAAAAACTCATGAGGAAGCAGTCTGCCAAAGGAAGAGGTACTTTTTGAGGAGAAGGAAGTCAAGGTGGTAGAGGAAGATCTACAGCAGCTAGAGATGGAGCTAGCAGTAGCTCAACTCAGCGTGCAACCACAGAAGGTGATGTAGGTGGAAGAGAGATTTTTTCTAGAGGAAGAGGAGGCAGAGGCAAAGGAAGAGAAGTAAGATGTTACAGATGTAACAAATTGGGACACAGAACTTTTGAGTGCCCAAAGAATGCAGGAACAAATCAGAGGAATGCAATTGTTGCTCAAGTCAAGGAAGAAGCAGCAATAGTGACAGAAGAAGAAAATGTACCAAAGAGAGGAGAATATTTGGTAGTCAATAAAGTTTTTCTCAAGCCAGCAAAAGAGATAGTTGAACCATCACAAAGAAAGGCTTTGTTCAGAACAATGTGTAAGGTTCAAGGGAAATGATGTCAGATGATCATTGATAGTGGCAGCATTGATAATTTGGTCTCTATAGAAGTGGTGGAGAAATTGAAGCTGAAGACAATGAGACATCCAATACCTTACAAGGTGTCATGGTTACAAAAGGGACATCAGTTGTTAGTGAATGAACAGTGTGAAGTGGAGTTACAATTGGGAAAATATAAGGATAAAATTGTATGTGATATGATGCCTATGGATGTGTGTCACATATTGCTTGGGAGACCTTGGCAATATGACAAAGGAGCTATGCATGATGGGAAAAGAAACACCTACAAGTTTGGTAAAGATTGTGTCAATCATACATTACTGCCTATTGGAGAAGAGGATGCATCAGGAAAGAAGACTGATCCAAAAACTCTATTACTAGTAGGAAAGGAATACTTACAATAGATTGAAGAGAATGAGGTAAATTTTTTGTTGTAATTTGCAAGCCCAAGGTAATAATGACTTCTACTAAAGTTTCTGATTTACCCACTGAAATTCAAGAAATGTTGGACAAATATTGTGATATCATTGTTGATGATTTGCCTAATGAGTTACCACCCATTAGAAGAATTAGCCATAATATAGATTTGATTCCTGGAGAAAATTTACCAAACAAAGAAGCTTACAAAATGACTCCCATAGAAAATGAAGAGGTTAGAAAGCAGGTTCAGGAACTGCTTGACAAAGGACTAATCAGAGAAAGTTTTAGTCCTTGTGCAGTACCAACAATGTTGAGTCCAAAGAAAGATGGAGGCTGGAGAATGTGTACTGTTTCAAGAACCATCAATAAAATCACAATCAAGTACAGATTTCCTTTACCTAGAATTGAAGATTTGATGGATTGTTTGAGTGGAGCAAAGTATTTTACAAAACTAGATGTTTGAGTGGGTATCATCAGATAAGGATAAGAGAAGGGGATGAGTGGAAAACTGCTTTTAAGACAAATGAAGGATTGTATGAATGGAGAGTAATGCCTTTTGGGTTGTCAAATGCACCAAGTACGTTTATGAGACTCATGAACGAAGTTCTTAAGGAGTTTATTGGTAAATTTGTAATAGTATATATGGATGATATATTAGTTTACAATAGGTCTTAGGAGGAGCACATGAGACATCTGAATTATGTCTTACAAAGGTTACATCAAGAGAAATTATTACTGAAATTGAAGAAATGTTCATTCATGAAAGAGGAATTAGTGCATTTGGGTTTTGTTATTTCTACTAAAGGATTGAAGATGGATCCAGAGAAGATCAAGGCAATCTTGGAGTGGCCTTCACCTAAAAGTATATTTAAGGCAAGAAGTATTCATGGTCTTGCTAGTATTTATAGGAAATTCATAAAGAATTTTAGTAAGATCAATGCTCCTATTGTTGAGACTATAAAGAAGGATAAACAACCATTTACAGGGGCTGCTAAAGCAGAAAAGAATTTTCAGCTGTTGAAGAAGAAGATCATTGAGAAACCTATTTTGGTTCTACCTGATTTTAGTAAACCTTTCCAAGTGAAATCTAATGCCAGTGGAGAAGCTATTAGAGGTGTTTTAAGTCAGGAAGACAAATCTATAGCTTATTTTAATGAAAATTTTAATGACTCAAAGAAGAAGTATTCTTCTTATGATAAAGAGTTTTATGCAGTTGTGCGGTCATTGAAGAAGTGGAGACATTATATAATGTCAAAAGAATTCATACTTTATTCAGATAAACATGCATTGCAGTATATTATGCAACAACTAAAGCTTAACCAGAAACATGCCAAATGGGTAGAGTATCTTTAGGGTTTCCATTTTGTCTTGAAGCATATAAATGGCCAATCAAACAAAGTTGCAGATGCTTTAAGTAGGAGAAATATATTATTTCAAGAGAGTCAAATTCAAGTGTTGGGTTTTGATTTTCTTAAAGAATTGTATGAGATAGATTTATATTTTAAAGAGGCATTTGAAGCTTGTAAGAATCCTATTTTGATAGATAAGAATAAATGGTTGGATTATTTCTTACAAGATGGATTGTTATTTAAGAGAAACCAGTTGTGCATAACAAATTATTCTATGAGGAAGAACTTAATCAAAGAGAAACATAGTGGTGGACTTGCAGGACATTTTGGTATAGATAAGACTTATGACAGTTGAACATATTTTATTTCTGGTTGAAAATGAGATCTGAAGTGGATTTTTTTTTGGGCTTACCAAAGACTCAAAGAGGGAATTATTAAATTTTTGTTGTAGTGAACAGATTTGCAAAAATGGCACATTTTATTCCATGTTATAAAACTAGTGATGCTACTCACATTGCTAATTTATTTTTCAAGGAGATTGTAAGATTGCATGGGTTGCCTAAGAGTATTGTCTCAAACAGGGATTCCAAATTTGTTGGACATTTCAGGAGGACACTATGGAATAATTTGGGAACTAAACTAAGTTTTAGTTCTACCTATCATCCATAGACTAATGGACAGATTGAAGTTGTGAACAGGAATTTGGGTAATCTTTTAAGGAGTCTTACTGTAGAAAATCCAAAGCAGTGGGATCAAATATTGGCACATGCTAAATATACATATAATGACTCACCTAATAGGAGTACAGGGCAGATTCCATTCCATATAGTTTATGGAATGCATCCAAGAGGAGTGTCCAAGTTAAGAAACTTGGGAAAATATGATATGAGAAGTGCAGAGGGAGGAGATTTTGCTTCAGAAATACAAGCAATACATGAATAGTTGAAACAACAACTACAAGATAGCAATATCAAGTACAAAAACAGAGCAGACATGAGAAGAAGAGAAGTGAACTTTGAAGTTGGAGATTTGGTTTTAGCACACCTAAGGAAGGAAATATTTCCAAAGAGGGAGTATAACAAATTGAAGTTCAAGAAAATTGGACCATGAGAGTATTAAAGAAATTTTCTGCAAATGCATATGAAATTGAATTACCCCTTCATGTTGGAATATCTCCAATTTTCAATGATGTTGATTTGTACAAGTATGAAGGTGAAACTGAAAATGATACAGAAGAAGACCAAGGGACACATGAAATTGACTCGGTAAAACAGTTACCTACAGCAAAGGAATTGCAGCCAGAAAAGATTTTGGACAAGAAAGTGTTCAAGAGAACCAAAGGACAAGAGATTTTTAGTATTTGGTCAAATGGAAGGATCAACCAATTGTTGAAGCTACTTGGGTAACAGAAAACATGCTATAGAAATTGGGCAGTTCTATAGAAGAACTCATGGACAATAGCCCATGAAGAATTTTTTCCTTCGGAGTCTGATGGAGGAGCACAAGGCTTGAAGACAAATTCGAAAAATTATTCCAAAAATACAAAAAAAGTTACAAGCAAAGGAGTGGGATCCTTTAGCCATCAATTTCCATATTTTTTCTATTTAAGAATAAAGCTAGAATATAGGATTTGATCATCATGTAATACGTTTTAGTTAGTTAGCTATAGTGGAGATTCTCGAGGAGAATGCCTCGCAGGATAGATAGAGTTAATAAATTCTAGCCTTTGAATTAGGATCTAGTTGTTAGGATGAACCAGTACTTATGTAACTTTCATGCTATTGTAAAGGGATTTTTGACTGATTGGATTTGGGCTGATTGATTAAGGAAAGAGGAATTACATCTCTGTGTTGGTCAATCCCAGAGGTAATTCAACCTCTAAAATTTTCCTGTGCATCATTAGGATACTGATTTGTCTTTGAAATTCAGAATATATGCATAACTAGTGTTTTTTTGTATCTCTTTCTTCTTAAGTCTTTTAACAACGTAATTGGCCTAGTTTCCCATCTAATGCTTTAATAAATTTACAATAGTAATTTGTATGTTTTACTCCTATCAGCATTTCCCCTATTTTCAGTTTATATATCATTTTAAAGTCCTGCAAGCAAAATTTCATTTTACACTAAGAATTAGTGAAAACACAGGGCCAGATCCAAAATCTAGACTTAACAATTTATAGACGAAAATTTTCATACTGTGGATTCTCCGGTCACTGATTCAAAAAAACAAAATTTAACCTATTCTGGTCCGTAAGGATATCGGATCGGCGCTTTGAAGCAGACAAAACCTAGCTTGGAGGATTTGCGACTTGCGATTGTGCGATTAAAATGAAATTGTTGGATTGTGATTAATCGAGACCATTGGATCGATGGAGAAATATCGCATCGCTAAGTCACATTCAGTTGTTATAAGTGCTATTGGAGGTGGACTTAGGAATGTTACAATTGTGACTATGTGATAAGCGATAGCTATGATATATCGCGTCGCTATGTTAACGCATCAGGAGTTAACGACATGGCAATGTTGAGTCAGTGTATTGTGACTGACGATAGTGAAGTGCGATAGTGTTATTCGATTCTTATGGAATAACCCCGCCGATAGTGTATTTTTCATGTTAACGCATTTCTTTTGGGAAAACAAGGTTGATAGTGTTAAGTGCCTCTATTATCAAATTGTCCTCGATAACGAAGGTTTAGCTATTAATAAAAAAAGGATTGGTTATAGCAGCCAAAAAGGGAAAAAATTAATTAAACAGTCAATCTAGAAATAGATGACTGATACTCTAGTTGAGAAAGATGAAGGGATTATGCCAGAATTAGAGGAAGTTGTATCAGGGTTTGAACGTTTGTTAATATTGCCTGCACCTAGGCCACCACCTAGCTATAATAGCATTAATTCTTTTGGTCTAAAGATACTTGGGGGGGAAGATACTGAGGTTTGAGCCCTCTAATTGCAATGAAATCACCTCCTCCCCATTTTTCATGAAAAGATTTGAAGATGTCAATTGTTTAGTGTTTTGTCAAAGAGTGTAGGAAGTAGGTTACCATGAGCATCTCATAGGTATATTTTCCCTCACCTTGAAGGAAGACAAGATCACCATTATTGATCTCATAATCACCCTATGAGTGATCTCAGTTAAGAATTATTAAATGGGGGTATTACAGACTCATGTGTTGGTGTGTGTCTAGGTTATTTAAGCAACGGATCAATCAAATTGCAAATACATAGACACTTGAAATGGAAGACAACAGAGAAACATAGTAAACAAATATAAGAACACAAGAAACTAATAAGGAGTTCACCCTATCCTCCAGGGCTACATCTCCGGTCCAGCATTCAGTGGTGGCCTTCATTTATTGTGTCTTAAAGTAGAGAATTACAAAGAAGGAGCTCAATATGAGTCTCCTATCATTGGACAGCTTGGCAAGGTGGTTCTTGGATTCAACAAGCCACTAGAGTACACATACTCTTGGCCTTACCAACGTTTTGACCTCTCGGATCTACAATGTAAGGAGCCTAATGTGGTGCTTGGTCCTAACAGATCCCCTTCAGGGATGGCTCGAATCTCTCAAGCCCTCTAGTGCTTGACACTGCCTTTGGTTAGCTTGGCCCTCTGTCTTCTTCCTGCTTTTTGCTCTCTCTATCTGCTTTCTCTGTTCTTCCTTTCTCTCTGTCTTTTCCATGTGTGTGTTTTGTTTTTCTTTTGGCCTGTGCATGGCTTTAAAGCCATTCGACCTCATGGTTGTTCGATTCCCCTTCCAACTCCATCGGATCACCTACTACAGCTTCGCTTGGAGTTCCCTGCCTTAGCGTCATCATCAGACTCACAGGGAGTGGCCACTTGCCCTCCTGCGTACTATGCCAGCTTGCTTCGTCGGTTTGGTTCTTCAGTTATGTCATCTGATGAGTCATCTGCCACCTTGGCAGTCAAAGCAGACCTCAAATTCTTCTAAATTACGGCTTAATCCTTCATTACATCCGGTCTTACCGTCGGGCAAGATATTAGCCATTAGATCTAGATCCGACACCATCCGCTCATTTCACATGGTTGACTTGCTCAACCATTAGTGCGCGATGAGCGGAAGTTTTCTCTCTCCTCTGCTTGCCACGCATCGGCCGCTAAGTGGAGTTGCTCTGTTTGACCAAATCTGCTTACCACCCAAGGATGCCCCCAATAAATACCATCGGTTTTTGGAGCACGGGTCCCGCCTTAGCCTTTAGCATTTTTCCGGACGGTTTTCCCGGCTCCCACGCGACTGAGCGCTCGAGGCCTCTCCTTCTCGAGGGTTTTTGCCCAGCAATGCGTGATTAAAAAATCCCTCTATTTCCAGATCCATTCTTCCCAAGGGCTAGTTTGGCCTCCTGCACAGCCTCCATGGCCCTCGGTCAGCACGCTTTAACTGAGGTCCTCGTCGTTCTAGGCTGGCTGTCAACTGCCACTATTTTAGAGGTGTTTTTAATCGTTGCTCTCAATTATTTGAAGTCTATTCTGACCTGGTACAGCCATGGTTCTTTTGATTATTCTTCATGGATCCAATTAGGATCACGGCCTTCCCACTGAAAAGATTTTGGACCAACAAAAGTTAGTTTTTCAAGCATCGACGAAGTGAGGGTACTGTTGTCTCACTTATCAAATCTCAATCCACTTTGCACGGCTTGGCTTCAAACCTTTGAACCCAATTCTGAGGTACTCAACATCTCCTATGCACATTTTCCTCACCTTCCTATCCAAGACTGTGTCTTCCTACAATTCATTTAGATATTTAGGTAGCAGGTCATCAATAGAAGGCAATTGACTTTGCTCTTCAGGATCTTGAATCATTGAAGGTTCAAGCAATCTCAAGAAATTTGCATTTACGACTGAGTAGATGTGCATGTAAGCTGGTAGATCAAGGTGAAAAGCATTTTCACCAATCCTCTCAAGTATCTTGAAGGGTCCATACCTGATAGGCTTTAGCTTTTTACCTTCACCTTGCATCCTGTCCTTGTTGATATACAGCCAGACCTGGTCACCAACTTGGAAACTATGCTCCACTCGATGCTTGTCATGCCTTGCCTTATATTTGGCTTGGCTCTTTTCTAGTTGTTCCTGTACTGCCTAGTGGATCTCCTAGATCTGTTCAATGAACCTAGTTGCCTTGTCCACATCAGTGTGTCCATCAACTATGGTATCTTTACCAAAGACAAAAATCCAAAGGAGACCTTGGTGTGAAACCAAAACAGGTTTCAAAAGGAGATCTCTGTGTAGAAGAATGTTTTGCTCTGTTGTAAGCATGTTGCACATAACACAAGTGTTCATCCCAAAGCTTAGGATGTTTGCTGCAATATCCTCTGAGTAGCTAGATTACTGTCCTGTTAACTACTTCTATCTGGCCATCAGTTTGTGGATGAAAAGATGTGCTCTTCTTCAGTTGGGTGTCCATCAATTCCCACAGACTTGACCAAAACTTCCCCACAAATTGGGTGTCTCGATCAGATACAATAGAAGTGGGTAATCCAAAATGAACCCATACATGTTCAAAGAATAGTTTCGCAGTTTGTTCAGTTGTAATCTGCTTATTACAAGGTATCAAAATTCACATTTTGCTGAACCTATCCACAACCACATATAGATAATCATGACCTTTTCTAGACTTAGGCAGCCCCCCAACAAAATCCATGGAAACACTTTCCCAAGGGTGAGAAGGAACTGGTAATGGAGTGTACAAGCCTAGTTTTCCATTGTTGGGCTTGATTTTGGCACACATAGTACACCCTCTTACATATCTAGAAATTGTCTCACTCATTTTTGGCCAATAAAAAAATATTTGCAGCTATGCAACTATTTTACTTACCCCAAAGTGACCTAATATCATAGAAGTGTGTGCCTCTCTAATTATCTTTACTCTCTCTATTTTTGGAATGCAGAGTTTCCCACAATGATATAAGAGTCGGTCCTTCACATGATAATACAATTCTTCTACCCTTTTGCCTTGACACAAAGTTGCATATACATCTTTAAAGTCTATATCTTGAGCATATTGTTCAATGTAACTTTCATGTAGTACAGAATTATGCTTAAGTATAGTATATGCATTTATAATGGGTCTAGATAACATGTCCGCAACTTTTTTATGTATGCCCTTTTTATATCTGATGATTAAATGAAACTGTTGTAGAAAACCCATCCACTTGTAATGTCTTGATTGCTAAAACTTAGTTTTGGAGTGTAGATATTGAAGTGGTTGATGATTAGTATGTATTATTGTCTCTTTGCCCATTAAGTAATGTTTCCACTTTTTCACACTCTGAACTAATGCATACAATTCTTTATCATGTTTAGGATAGTTAACTACTGCATTAAAAGTCTCAGAATGATAACATATGGGTTTACCATGCTGTGTCAACACTGCTCCCATGGCATAGTCACTGGCATCTATTTGGATCTCAAATGGTCTTTGTAGATTAGGCAGTCCTAGTACAGGTGTTGTAATAATCTTTTCTTTCAAGGTGTTGAAGGATTTTTGATGTTTGCCTCCCCAATGAAACACCTTGTTCAATCCTGTCAAAGCATGTAACGAAGTTGCAATTGAGGAAAAGTTAGAGATGAACTTCCTCCAATATTGTGCTGCTCCTAAGAAGCTTCTCACTTCTATAGTAGACTTGGGTTTAGGCTAGTTTACAATGACTGCCACCTTAGAGGGATCTATTTTCAATTCACCACCCCCTACTATATGACCCAAATAATTTAGAGATGTTTTGCCAAATTCACATTTTGAGAGTTTAACATAAATTTTTTCTCTTTTCAAAACATCTAATGTCTGCTTAACATGCTTTAAGTGTTCCTCTCATGTTTTACTAAAAATCAGAATGCCATCCAGATACGTAATAACAAAATCATCAAGGAAAGGTTTGAGTACATCATTCATTAACCTCATGAAAGTAGCAGGGGCATTGGTTAAGCCAAAAGGCATAACCAGCCACTCATATAATCCCTGCTTTGTTTTAAAAGCAATCTTCCATGCATCTTGCTCTACAACTCTGACCTGATGGTATCCATTGTGCAAGTCTATCTTGTTGAAATAAAAAGCTTCCTTTAATAAATCTAAAAGATCATCTATGCGAGGAAGGGGATAACGATTTTTTATTGTTATCTTATTCAGTGCTTGGTAGTCAATTCACATTCTCCATGAGCCATCTTTCTTTCTCACCAAAATGATTGGTGACCCACATGGTGATGTGCTAGGCCTAATGAACCCCTTCTCAAGCAACTCCTGCACCTGCTTCTTGATTTCAACATTCTCTAAAGCAAATAACCTGTACATTCCAATGTTAGGCAATGGAACATCTTGCTGCAAAATAATATCATGTACTATTTCCTTTTTGGGTGGCAGACCTTTAGGTTCTTGAAATAGGACATCATACTCTGAAACAATCTTTTATATATCAGCTTGCTGCTTAGCATTACAGCCCTCAAATACATTGGTTTTCTCAGGTTTCTTTTCCTTTACAACCATCAGTAAGAATTGTTTGCATGAATTTATCATTCTTTTCATCTGCGCTAAGTTTATGAGAGTATAATTATTCTTGAGCTTATGAGCTCTCACAAAGCATTCAATTCCATCTTTAACAAGTAGATACTTGTTCTCAGCTCTATAGGAAATATCTTTTCTATCATACAAGTAAGGACTCCCTAAAACAATTCCACATATATCCAAAGGAATTATGTCTAACTCAACCTCATCTACAAATGTTGACCCAAAAGAAAACTTGAGTTTGCACTGTCTAGTCACTTGTAGTTGCATTTTATCATTCAACCATCCTAATGGGTATGGTTTCTTGTGAGGTGTAGTTTCTAATCCCACTTTCTTTACAATTGCTTCAGAAATCAAATTTACTTGTGAGCCACTATCAATCAAAGCATCAATCTTTTGATATTTGTAAACAACTCGAATATGGAAAAGCTCATGTCTTTTTCTCTCATGTTCTTCATCAATAACAGATTGAGCAGAATTACTAGTAGATACTTCAGAATTATAACCTTTTATGTGGCTGTAATGGTTGTTTCATCTCCTGAGTCTGACCCCAAATCTTTCTGGATAGTCGTAGCAATCTTCTTCTTCTTGCCCTCGGACTTCTTAGGTCTCAACTCTGGATGCAGAATCCAACAATGCTCATCATCATGCCCATCCTTTTTACAGTGAGTTCATGAAATCCCAAGTCTAGCCCCAAATCTTTCTAGATAGCCACAGCAGTCTTCTTCTTCTTGTCCTCGGACTTCTTAGGTCTCAGCTCTAGGTGCAGAATCCAACAATGCTCATCATCATGCCCATCCTTTTTACAGTGATTGCATGAAGCTTTGCTTTTGTGTGCAGTGTTTGCCTTCCTTTCTTTCCACTTCTGCTTTCTTTTCTCCTTGCTCTTGCTTGGAGTGGGTTGGGATGGTCCCCTAACTTCTATATTTCAATTCTTTCCTCTAACTTCTAGATGAGTAGCTTGTACAAATACCTCATCTATACTAGTGGGATTAAACATGAGGATGGTATGCCTCATGTAGCTATGTAGACCACCAATGTACTAGAAAAGAGTCTCTGGTGAGTCTAATGAGATCCCTAGAATCAATGCTCTCTTTATAAATTCTTGAGTGTACCCTTGCACACTTTTCCCTTTCAACTGTCGAAGAGTTTTCCAACTCATCATGGCTTGTTGCATGTAGGCCAATGGATATAATTTCTTCTTGATTGCAGAAACAAAGTCACTCGAGACAGAGATAGTCTTACCATGTCTTTTCATGTCAGCTTGGGTTTTGCCTTCCCACCAAACCAAGGCAGTGCCTCCTAGGCGTAGGCTTGCTAGCTAAATTTTGCTTTTGTCTGAGTCAATGTTCTGCACTCTGAAATACACATCAATTTGCCTAATCCAATTGTCCAACTTTTCAACATTTAGCTCTCCATCATATATAGGCAAGTCGAATTTTACATCTAGCTTGATCAAAGATGCTTTCTTATTATGCATAGGGCTATTAGGAGGTGTGAGGAAGTTTTTCTCTTACCTTTTTCCTTTTGAGTGGTCATGGGAATGAGACTCATCTTCTTCTTTGTCTTGTTTAGAACCTGATGAATCTTCATCCTTATGCTTTCTAAAGTCCCTATACATTTCTCCTACCATAGAATTTATGGCCAGGAAAATTTCTATGAATTGAGGATCTAACCCCACAAAACCTTCCTCTGACATTGTCTTCCAAGGATAGACTCTCCCAATTTCTGGATCAGTTTCAACCAACTCTCCTTCTCCTAATTAGAGCTTTGATCTAGTGAGCATTCAACAACTAAACCAACACAAACTTGTTTAACCTTACAACCTAAAGCTCTTATACCACTTAATCTGATAATCACCCTATGAGTGATCTCAGTTAAGAATTATTAAATGGGGGTATTACAACAGAGAAACACAATAAGCAAATATAAGAACACAAGAAATTAATGAGTTCATTCTATCTTCCAGGGCTAAATCTCTGGTCCAGCTTTCAGTCATGGCCTTCTTTTATTGTATCTTAAAGTAGAGAATTACAAGGAAGGGGCTCAATATGAGTCTCCTGTCACAAGACAGCTTGGCAGGGTGGTTCTTGGATTCCCCAAGCCACTAGAGTACATAGACTCTTGGCTTTAACAGATTTTTGACCTCTCGGGTCTACAATGGAAGGAGCCCAATGTGGTGCTTGGTCCTGACAGATCCCCTTTAGGGATGGCTCGAATCTCTCAAGCCCTCTAGTGCTTGATGCTACCTTTGGTTAGCCTTGCCCTCTGTCTTCTTCCTACTTTTTGCTCTCTCTATCTACTTTTTCTGTTCTTCCTTTCTCTCTATCTTCTCCGAGTGTGTGTTTTTTTTTCTCCTGGCCTGTGCATGGCTTTAAAGCCATTCGAGCTCATGGCTGTTTGATTCCCCTTCCAACTATTTCGGATCACCTGCTACAGCTTCACTTGGAGTTCCCTGTCTTGACGTCATCATTAGACTCACAAGGAGCGGCCACTTGCCCTCTTGTGTACTACGCCAGCTTGCTTCATCGGTTCGACTCTTCAGTTACATCGTGGGATGAGTCATCCACCACCTTGGTGGTCAAAGCAGACCTCTAATTCTTCTAAATCGCGGCTTAATCTTTCATTACATCCAGTCTGTTATCACTCAGGTTATTCCTAAGCTCCTAAAGGGATACGGCCGAGGTAACCACAAACCAATGTTTGGATTGTACGTTCTAGCCCACCTGCAATTAGAGAGGGCTCTCTCTTGATGATTTAGCTTTGTTGATGATGATTTTAGGCTAGTTATTAGGTTCAATGGGTTTTGTTTATGTTTGGATGGTGTTTGAATGGAAGGAAGATGCTTTCAAGTAGAGAGGCATGCATAGAGTGATAAGTTTCAAACCATTGGGAATGGAGTCAAGGAGTAGGACCGTAGGTATGCTTTCTTGATCACAAGAGGAGAAAGGAGCAAGGTAGCTGCACATGAAACAACCTTCAAGCTAAAGAGATGGGGTGAAATGTAAGGAATGAGAGGCAATTAAGAATCTCTCAATCAGCTTAACAGAGGGAAGGAAAATGAGCTCTATCTAGCGACAGTTAAGAATCCCTGGATAACTGTCATACATGGTGAATTAGGGCAAATATGAGCCAGGTGGAATTCATATTTATGCCTAAAACAGATGA
>APFE030949640.1:62492-105943 GCA_000404065.3 Pinus taeda | reverse complement strand
TCAGGATTGGGTAATTTGCGTGCCTGCTGCCTTCCTTGGATGTGGTAGTCGTTTCTCAGGCTCCCTCTCCGGAATCGAACCCTAATTCTCCGTCACCCGTCACCACCATGGTAGGCCTCTATCCTACCATCGAAAGTTGATAGGGCAGAAATTTGAATGAAGCATCGCCAGCACAAGGGCTGTGCGATCTGTCGAGTTATCATGATTCACCGGAGAAGCGGGCAAGCCCGCGCCGGCCTTTTATCTAAAAAATGCATCCCTTCCAAAGAGTCGGGACTTGGTGCACGTATTAGCTCTAGAATCACTATGGTTATCCGAGTAGTGTGGTACCATCAAAAAAACTATAACTGATTTAATGAGATATCCGCAGTTTCACAGTCTGAATTAGTTCATACTTAGACATGCATGGCTTAATCTTTGAGACAAGCATATGACTACTGGCAAGATCAACCAGGTAGCACCCTCCCACTTCAAAGGGAATTCCGAGTGCTCTCTTACCAAGAGCCAACCTGAACACCCATCGAGTCAAAGATATGTCAAAATATCATGTAAAACTTTTATGCCTTGCACCTCTTGCATCCCAAGAAGGAAGCACACGCAACATGCCTAGGACATAGCGAACAAATGGGTAGACCTGCTGAGCCACAAAGAACCAAGGCCACTCTGGAGTTTGCAACCATGCCCCTGACCGACAAGAAAATGAGGGATCACTCACCCACTCCCCTAGGAGTCCACCCGGACAGCAGCAACGGTGGACCTCGATCGCATGATCGCCTGTGGCAGCCTCAATGCAAAGGAAACAGAAGGAAATAAAACAACAAGACCAACCGAGCCCACAACCTCTCTTAGAAATGCCCCCTGACCCTCCAGGCCACACACCGAGGCCACCTAGGAGTCCACTCGGACAGCAGCAATGGTGGACCTCGATCACTTGACCGCTTGCGGCAACCACGATGTGAAGGCAAAGGAAGGAAATAAATGCAAATCTAGAGGCTCGCTACACAATACAAGAACATATCAAAACAAGAGGAGGGATTGGGCAACTCCGCACCCCACGCACCCCACGTAAAGGAAACCTAGGGGATTTCCAACAGCTTTACCGACCGGACGATTAATAACTTTCCCCTACGGCGACCTCCACGCAGAGGAGGGAGGTCGAAGCGTTCCACCTTGAAATCCTCCTTCCAGATAGCCCCCACCATCGACGTAGCAAGCCTCCTCCCCATTAGACCATGAGCGCATACACAACCAGAACAACAAATGCCCCCCAACCCTCCCCTCCTAGCACAGAGGCCACCTAGGAGTCCACCCGGATAGCAACAACGGTGGACCTCGATCGCATGATCGCCTGCAGCAACCTCAATGCAAAGGAAACGGAAGGAAATAAAAAAACAAGGCCAACCGAGCCCACAACCTCTCTTAGAAATGCCCCCTGACCCTCCATGCCACGCACCGAGGCCACCTAGGAGTCCACTTGGACAGCAGCAATGGTGGACCTCGATCACTCGACCGCCTGCAGAAACCACAATGCGAAGGCAAAGGAAGGAAATAAATGTAAATCTGGAGGCTCGCTACACAATACAAGAACATATCTAAACAAGAGGAGGGATCGGGTAGCTCTACACCCCACGCACCCTACACAAAGGCAACCTAGGGGATTTCCAACAGCTTTACCAACCGGACGATGGATAACTTTCCCCTACGGCCATGCCGTGCACCGAGGCCACCTAGGAGTCCACCCAGACAGCAGCAATGGTGGACCTCGATCACTTGACCGCCTGCGGCAACCACGATGCGAAGGCAAAGGAAGGAAATAAATGCAAATCAAGAGGCTTGCTATGTAATACAAGAACATATCCAAACAAGAGGAGGGATCAAGTAGCCCTGCACCCCACGCACCCTACGTACAGGCAACCTAGGGGATTTCCCACAGCTTTACCGACTGGACGATGAATAATTTTCCCCTACGACCACCTCCACGCAAAGGAGGGAGGTCGAAGCGTTCCACCTCGAAATCCTTCTTCCAGATAGCCCCCACCATCGACGTAGCAAGCCTCCTCCCCATTGGACCACGAGCGCATACACAATTGGAACAACACATGCCCCCAACCCTCCCCTCCCCTCCCCGCACGGAGGCCACCTAGGAGTCCAACCGGACAGCAGCAATGAGGGACCTCGATCGCATGATCACCTACGACAGCCTCAATGCAAAGGAAATAGAAGGAAACAAAACAAGACCGACCGAGCCCACAACCTCTCTTAGAAATGCCCCCCGACCCTCCCTGCCGCGCACCGACGCACCCTAGGAGTCCACCCAGACATCAACAACGGTGGACCTCGATCAATTGACTGCCTGTGGCAACCACGATGCAAAGGCAAAGGAAGGAAATAAATGCAAATGAAGAGGCTCGCTACACAATAAAGAACATATCCAAACAAGAGGACGGATTTCGCAAATTTTGGTCGCCGGGTGGAAACCCCAAATTTGGGCGCAGCATGGAAACCCCAAATTTTGGGCGCCGGGTGGAAACCCCAAATTTTGGGGCCAGGTGGAAACCCCAAATTTTGGGTGCCAGCTGGAAACCCCAAATTTTGGGCGCCTGCTGGAAACCCCAAATTTGGGCGCGGGGTGGAAACCCCAAATTTTGGGCTCCGGGTGGAAACCCCAAATTTGGCCATGGCATGGAAACCCCGAATTTTGGGCACTGAGTGGAAACCCCAAATTTTGAGCGCCGCATGGAAACCCCAAATTTTGGGCGCCAGGTGGAAACTCCAAATTTTGAGCTCCGCATGGAAACCCCAAATTTTGGGCGCCAGGTGGAAACCCCAAATTTTGGGCGTAGCATGGAATCCCCAAATTTTGGGCGCCAGGTGGAAACCCCAAATTTTGGGTGCCAGGTAGAAACCCCAAATTTTGGGCGCCGATGCACCGCATGCAAACCCCAAAGTTTTGGCGCTGGGTGGAAACCCCAAATTTTGGGCGCCGGGTGGAAACCCCAAATTTTGGGCGCTGCATGGAAACCCCAAATTTAGGGCACCGGGCGGAAACCCCTAATTTAGGGCGCCGCATGGAAACCCCAAAATTAGTGCGCCACATGGAAACCCCAAATTTTGGGTGTCGGGTGGAAACCCAAAATTTGGGCACCGCATGGAAACCCCAAATTTTGGGCGTCGAGTGGAAACCCCAAATTTTGGGCTTCGGGTGGAAACGCCAAATTTTGGGCGCCGCATGGAAACGCCAAATTTTCGGTGCCGGGTAGAAACCCCAAATTTGGGCGCGGCATGGAAACCCCAAATTTTGGGCGCCAGGTGGAAACCCCAAATTTTGGGCGCCGGGGCACCGCATGGAAACCCCAAATTTTGGGCGCTGGGTGGAAACCCCAAATTTTGGGCGCAGCATGGAAACCCCAAATTTCGGGCGTTGAGTGGAAACCCCAAATTTTGGGTGCCGGGTGAAAACCCCAAATTTTGGGCGCCGCATGTAAACCCCAAATTTTGGGCGCCGGGTGGAAACCCCAAATTTTGGTGCCGGGTGGAAACCCCAAATTTTGGGCGTCAGGTGGGGTAGATGGAAAAGATGTTGCAGTAGTTGCAGCAGACGTTTGAGGTGGAGTACGATATGTACTAGGCCCAGCCTGAGAAACTACAGAAGGTGCAGAAGTTTGAGTCGTAGACTGGACGGGTTGCTGAGATGGACCAACGACCTGTCCAGGTTGGGATGACGACCGCACATTCGGTTGCAAGACCTGCTGATTCTGAGATGGATCCCACACCAAATTCGTTCCAGGGTATTGACCTTGAGGATACTGAGGACGATAACCGAGTTGAGGGTAAGATTGATAATACGGTTGACAAGAAGGCGGTTGGTAACCTTGAGGTGGGTACTGACCTTGGGGTTGATAACCCTGAGGCACGTACTGATACTGGGGTTGACCTTGAGGTACGTACTAATATTGATTTTGGGGTGCATACTGATATTGAGGTTGACCTTGGGGTACATATTGATACTGAGGTTGACCTTGGGGTACATATTGAGTCTGGGGTTGACCTTGAGGAATGTACTGTCCCGTAGGTATGTACTGTCCTTGAGGTTGGCCCCCAGATGCAAATTGAGTACCTTGAGGCTACCCCCCAGGCATATACTGAGTACCCTGAGGTTGCCCCCCAGGCGCATATTGAGTACCTTGAGGGGTCCCCCCAGGCGGTAACTGACTGCCTTGAGGTTGACCTGACATCATCAGAATTTCTTCTGCACTCAACTGTTTAGGACCACTACTTCCAGTTAACAACTTTTGTTCGATAGGACAAGGAGATGCTCTTGAAAAAGTACCAGAAATGGACTGATACCCAGCAGGAACAGAAGGACCACCGTATAAATAGGCTTCTAGAGATTGGGAATACATGGATGACGGACTAGACATATACAATGCAGGCTATTGACCTCTAGGTGAAGGGTGACAAAAAATGCGAGGTAGTGTAAAACTGAGTCCCAGATTTTTTAAAAGATTGGTCAGTGAACGGTACCAATCAATACTCCTAGGTGGACTATAAAAAATTGATTCACACTCCCTAAACTCTAAAATAGGTCGATTATCCGGAAAATGGAAGCTTTCTTCGATATCCGCCATAGCAAGTTCTTCAATCGCTATGAGTCCAGTGGGAAGATCTTGGGTAATTACGGTTTCTACCCTAGGAGAACTAGGACCACTAGGAGTCGGAGAAACAAACTCTGAAACGGGAGTAGGAGCAACTTCAGATTCGGGTTCAGACACGTCAGGTTCTTCACCTATATCACTAGTAGACGCAATGCTACCAGTAACCTCTGAAATTACTACGGGTTGAGAATCAGAATATTCTACCAAAGAAAGTTCTCCTTCTTCAGGTGATTGATTTCTACCACTACTGGGAGATATGAGAAATCTCAAGCCTTCAATGTAGCTTGGTATTTCTTCAGGAGTTGACCCCGAAGTCTACGAGAAGTTCTCAATAAATCAGCCACATTAACAAACTCAGGGGATTCACCCCGAAGTCTACGGGAATGTCTTGGTAATTCAGGCACAGTTAAAACTTTTAACTACTTTACACGCAAAAAAAGTAAAATCTCAATGAAAATCACCTAAAGTCTCTAAAGAACCAAACAAATTTGAAGCACACACCTAAAGAATCTAAGAGATCAAACACACACAAAAAGTAACTTTCCGGACCGAAAACACTAGTTGGTGATGAAATCCAACGTCATAGAGTTCGATACAGAAATAGCGGTTGGAACCGTTACCCCGGCAACCTGCTTAATGAATAGACTGGACCAAGTTCCTCCACTTAACCGTCTCGAGTGAAGAGAACCCCCCAGAAAATCCAAGTGAGTCTAGCCGACGTCTGCTCCAGGTACAGTGGGATCTTCCCGCCACCGTCACGTTACGAAGAATCCTAGAGAATATGGACACTAAGGTTACCAACAGAAACAAATACACCTTGGGGAACAGTCTACGATTTGATACGCACGCAAGGGCATAGTAGCAAGCTCAATCCCCTTGAAGGGTCCTCGAAATAAATCGATGTTTACCAACAAGTGACCCCAGGCTCCTCGACAATAATCCGAGGCTTACCGTTTGTAGTAGTGAATATCTGGCATCTTTCCCAATGAGGAAGGATTGATTCCTACACTGGTTCAGACACGATCTCATGCTTCTCCTTTAAGAGGAGCTTTCCCAGAGTATAAATGCAACAATTGGATTTCTCCTACTGCAAGATAAAGCTACTTGTTTGTTTTACTTATCTTGGAGAGTTAATTACTCCCTAATCCAAGATACTAGCCTAAGCTATATTGGTGTATCAGAGCCCTAGAAACAAAAAGTTTGCTAGATTGATTTTATATTAAGCGTGATTTTTAGTGGTTTTTGATTAAGTCAAAAGGTGATGGAGATGAAACTTATGGTGTAAAGAATCGACACAAAATCACTACAAAGATGCACTTAAGATGACTAACTAATCATTTCTCTTCAATGAAGTTCTAGTTAAGAAAGAGTTGGAAGATGCAAATACTTTAAAAAAACAAATCTTTCTTTAACGATCAAATCAAAATAAGAGTATTCGTTTCAATGCACTAAAAAACGAGACAACTAATTATTTTCACAAGAAATTCTCTTTTCATTCGAAAACTCAAATGCTACTAAGAACGAGATTTTTCAAAAGAGACCTTTCATTTTTTATTTAAAAACATTTAAAACTATAACTAAAGAAAATCTTTGAGAAAACTATTTAATAAAGCAAACTTAAGATCTACAAACTAACAAAACCCTATTTGAAGTAAAAAGCTCACAAAAAGTCTTTTTGAGGATGTTTTACTTGGTCACAAGCAAACAAAGGACTAATTTGTTCAGAATCACAAATAAGTCAAGAACAACCAATTTTGTATTCCTTTTTAAAAATGAAAATCCACACTTTCAATCACAAGCTTATCGAAGTTTTGTAAAGAGAAAACTCAAAGTGGATTTCTCAACAAGGGGAGATTTCACAAATGGTCAGACTCTCAAGAAGACTGTAGACACTAAGGTGATTTGAAGTCTCTACAGCCTCTAAGCTCAGAGCCACTACACAACCAAATCGAAAAACAAGCCCAACAAGCAAAACTTCTAGGAATTTCACCTAAAACCCTAATGCTAATGAAATTAAACCAAGTAAAGATTTCAACCAGTCACATGCAGGTATGGGCAGAGGTCAACCACTAGAAAAACAAAATAAAACTAACTGAAAGAGAAAAAGTCAAAATTTTCAAAAATTTAGCAGGGTACACAGGTGCAGAGCTTACCCAGGTGCGGGTACGCTTTGTGCACAAAAACAAAGTGCGTACAGGTACGCATTGTGATATAAGCGCAGGCTGCAGACTTCAACTAAAGTAATGAAAAATAAAAACAAAGCTAAATCAACTAAGTCTACCCAAAGCCACACACAACAAGCCAAAAACAGAAACCAAAAAAACAAGTTTCTCAAGTCAAAGAAAATCGAGGAAAACAATCAAGTCCCCAGCGGAGTCGTCATTTTGTCACGCGGAATTAGTCGATCTTGCGGACAAGACAGACCTTCCTAGAATCTAATGAAGACCTAATGACAAACAAACCAACCAGACACTATCTTTCTCTAAATGTGCTCTATAAGTAATGGGAAACAAGTGTGTTTAAGGGCCTACCTCATATCCAACGCAAGTTTGGAGATGCCTTCGCTCCTTTGTTCCAAGTAAGTTCCTTCGTCACAAACCTGCAAGCAAAAACAAGGCAAACGATTAAATAGCACCTGAATATCCAATATTATAAAACATATTTAACATGAAAGTCAAGGAGTCCATGAAACAAATAGCATAAGATACTTGTTGAGAAAAATGAGCTTGATTGTATTAATTCAAAAGAAAAGAACCTTACAACCTTTCCCTTGACGCTGTACAAGCTCCTTCCAGGGTCCAACAAGAAGTCTCCTCTCTCTTTTCTCAAGCTTGTTTTGAAGAGCTGAGGTTTAAGACTTGCTTAGGAAGCTGGTATAGGTGATGATAGGCCTACACCGACTGTAAATAATCAAGGTGACGATATTTTTGTGTAACACCATGTATATCTATGTCTCTCTTGTTTTATGCATTTTCTGTGTTTATATTTATGCAATATTTTATGTGTTCCATTGCTTTGTAATATATAATTTTCTAACAAAGAAAATATAGCTCAAAGAGGAAGGGAAGAACAGTTGTCTCGTACAACTGAAGCATCCATCCAGGGCTTTAGGATTGCGCATAGGAAAAAGAGAACTAGGATATCTATGATTGTTGGTGAAACAAATGAACCCCAGAAGATAGCATTGGATGGACTTGGAGAGAATATGCTTTATACACAGTGTGGTGGATAGTCTACAAAGTCACCGACTCATTCCACTACTTTTCAAGAACAACAAGTAATTCAGACTAGTGGAAGCATTCAAAAGGATAAGAAGGAAGACATTTTTCATGTCTTCAGTGATATTAAAAGGTGGAATGAAGAATTGAAGTTGAACACCTACACATAGTTCTAGAAACATTCCTCCAGCTCTTAGGCCAGACTTCGTTTAGATTTTGACTCTGAGAAGGGTAAAATGCAGATGGCTTTTCTGCAAGCCCAAATTCCACAGCCTAGGACTATTGCACACTATCAGAAGCAGACTTCTTTTGAGTTCAATGTGAAGGATGTGTATCCAATTGATCAAATTGAGATGCACAAATAAACTGAGTAGATGATTTCTTCCACCTTGACTAAGACTACCATGAGTTTATAAAAAATGTAGGTTACCATGGCGAACACATACACATAGCTTAAGTTCGAGAAAGTCTCCTCATTGGAAAATGACACCAAGATCTAATATTTGGAAAATCTGGTGCTGAAGATGATATATAATCCCTCCAACATAAATGATGCAAAAGAAGTCATTAAAAATAAAAATGTTGAAGTTGCAACATTAAAGAATAAACTCAAATTGCCAACTTCTGAGGACCCAATGGCTAAAGAAATTGAAGAAACAAAAACTCGGAAATCTGACATGATGAGGCTCATCATAGAACAAAACCTACAGATAAAACAAATGGAGGAGAAGATGGAGAAACTAGTCAAGGAGAAAGAGGAAGTTGTCAAAAGAGTTCAAATTCGAATGGATATAGTACCCCTTGTAGAAATCCCTGTAACTAGGGTTTGTACTTTAGCCACAACATCAACTACAGGTACAACAGAAGGAGCTGAAAAAATTGTTGAAGTTGTTCAAAACCTGTCTATTCAGACAAGAGAAATCAAGAAGTTGTAGAATGAACTCAAGGAGTTATAGCATATGAAAACAGTTGCAGACACTTCACATGCAGCTGAGTTGTAGAGAGCAAAAGTTCAGATTGGAACATTGTAGAGGGAACTTAAAGAATCTTACATTGGAAATAAATTGGGTTTGGCAAGAGAAATTTTGTGGGAAGAAATTACTGAAGCAATTAAGGATATCTGGCCCTATATCATGATAGTGTTTGATCAAAAGGACCTCTTAAGGAAAGCTCAAGAAGCTGTGGAAACTATTTATAAACAACTTGAGGATATACTAGAAATTGCTTCTGATATAATCAATTTCCTCAACTCTAAATACAACTATGAGCTTGGAGAGTTAGGGATAAATGACATAACAACAACTATTCCGGAAGAAAATAAGATCATCACCAAGAAGGACCTCATCCTTTAGTTAGAATAAAAGTGCAGTGGTGTGAATACAATAGTTCAATGCTTTTTCAATAGGATTGAACCCTTAACCAACAAGGGTTTGCCCTCTATGCTTGTAATTAATGAAAAATTAATGCCTATTGAGGATTATGTTCGAAAGCTTATAGAGGTAGGCCCAATGCAACTTTAGTGTCAAACATAAGAGGTGCAGTAAGACCAAGAGTGGTGTTAAATGCACTGGGGGACACCTTCTTCATTTTAGATGAGATTAGACATATATTTCCAGTAAAACCCACCTTCATGAAGTATACAAAGATGGATGAACTTTATAGAAGAGTAACCAAAATATCTATCCCAGAAAAGAAGTGCTAAGAAGTATTAACTGATTTACTAGACTAGAGGGTGATCAAACAACATTCAGCCTTTACAAGAACAAGCATCACAAGTTCCACAGTTTTCAATTTTTTCAGCAACATACATCAAACAACTCAGCACCAAAATAGTGCCAGATCAATTAGCAGTTTATATCCTTGATTTTGTAATTATCTATTTTTGTAAAATAGTTTAAGATATTTTCTTAGTTCTCAAATTGTATAAATAAGTCTCTTTCACGATTTATTAAGGGTTTCACCCTTGAAGAAGCATTTCCAAGCATTGAATGTACTTGAGTTTTCTTAATCATTAATAAAAAGCAAAGGATTTTGAATTCTGATTCATACAGTTTCATTTTTCTAGTTATATTCATAGTGTTTTTCTTCATATTCTTATGATTTACAGAGATAACTAGGAAGGAGTAATTGAGTTTCAATCTATTCCTATAAGCTTCTGAAATGATCATCTATAAAGAGAATGAATTATATTAACTATATATTTAATTAATTCCCTCTAAAACAAAAAATCATTAGCATCTTTTGTAAGCTTAAGCATATCCTGTTAAACCTTCTGAACATAGATTAAAGGTTTTCTTACTTATGATTATATAATCTTCAATTTGAAGACTGTGATAATAATATCATCATTCTATTTCTACTCACCACTATGCAATCTATATCACTGTCTAAATTTCAATGGCAATCCTCTATTTTGATATTAATATTTTTCAAAGGGTTAGACCTCACTGTTTTAAATATGTTTCCTACATTGGTCTTCCAAATTAAAGCAAAACCCCCAAAAAAATTATCTTAAATGCCTTGGCATGATAGCTGACCATTATCATCTCAAGGATACAACATCAACCTGGCGCCATTGCTAGGGATTCGAATTTCGTTAAGTTTTCCTGGGTCAACAATATTAGTCCTATTCATTTAAGGTGATTAAAGGTCTAGATAGGTCAAAATCTTTCACCTGGCATTTCCACTAGATCAAATTGGAACCTTCTAAGCACACTAGATCCCATTTTGAATCTAACACAGTTAGTCCTTTGTCAGATCCAGAAAATCATGTGAGAAAGGCCAGTTCTAGAAGAAGACACAAACCATCTTCTTCTACTTCAGCCTTGCAGTCTAAAGATATATTACCATTTGATCCCTATAGTAATATTCCATCCAATCCAAAATACACTCACCTATCACCTAGGGTTGCTGAGCTCCTAGATAGGGGAGTTGATTTCAAATCAGCTTTCCTTATTCATTCACTTGAATCTCATCCAGAACCCCTAGTTCCACCAAGATCACCTATATATGAGTCTGACCTGGGTGTTCATCTACTTGAATACAAACCAATAAACTTTATATCCCACACCACTTATTCATTTCATTCCACTTCTGAACCACCATAATCTTCTACCTTTGAACAACATGAAGAGTCCTTCGCTATATTCAAATCCACTCTTTGAAACTGAAGAGGATATTCATTCTCAAGTGCACAAGTTGGTAACTAAAACTCCTTTAAAATCATTCAAGAAGTTTCCACCTTCTTTATATCCTCCTTCTTCACCCCCACATACTAATTCTCCTCCTCTTTTGCCATCTCCCTCTTCCTTATCATCATCTTCGAAAACATCTCATCCATCAACCTCTACTATGGCATTCCAACCCATTGTATAGGCAACATATGCAGCTTTAGTTCTACCTCTAGTCCTTGATGCTTTCCCAAATGGATATTTAAAGCACCTTCCTAGATATAATGGAGAAACAGGTACCTCAGTTGAGGATCACCTTCAAGCATTTCTAGACTTTGCAAATAACATGAACATAGAACAAGAAAATGTTTATAGGAGGTTGTTTGTTCAGTCTCTTGAGGGAAATGTGAGGACTTGGTTTAGGCAGTAACCTCCAAGTTCCATTAGAAATTGGGAAGAATTAAAAAATATATTCAACAATCAATGGGCAGTGAAGAAAGATGCTATTTACTTTTTAACTGAGTTTTAAGAAATTAAAAGAAACTTTCATGAACGTGTCTCTCATTTTATCAAAAGGTTCAACAAAATTTATCATAAGATGCCCCCTAACTGCAAACCACCTGTAGCAGCAACTAAATCTAGGTTTTCAAAAGCTTTTGATGATGATTTTGTTGTGATGTTAAGAGAAAGGACTTCAAGGACTCTTGAAGACATGCAAATTAATGCTATAGAGGTGGAAGAAAATAGGTTTTTCTTAGCCACTTTAAAGGCTAAAGAGGAAAACTCCCAAAGAAAAATAAGTCTAAAACTGAGGCATCAATTTCCTCTAAGACTAAAACTAAAGACTCTAAAGTAGATGAAATAAATTCACTTAGAAATTTGTCCAATAGAATTTCCAAATTGAAACTCAACCTAGAACAGTTCAACAAACAGTTACTCGACAAAAATCCAAATCAAGGTCAATACAAAAGATATCCACCATTACAAATTCTTCAAAGGCCTAGTAATGATCAAGAGGTTCCAACTCCTTTATTGATATATGAACAACAACCTGATGACAACACTATGACTATAACTAAAGATATTAATAATATGGATACCTCTTTTGGTCAAACTGCTATAATTCCCCTCTCACAACAAAAGTAAGTTCAACAAGATCAAGAATCCTCACAAGCTTCCAAATACCATGCCATTTCTGAATTCCTAATTGCATAACTAAACAAAAGATATTATCTTAGGCCCAAACCTGGTCATGGAATACCCCCTAAGGAACCTCCAATAATTGAACCTCGTACCAAAGTTGCTGAAACTCAAACAACTATTATTCGACCACTAAATTAGTCAACTGATACCACTCAAATTGGAAAAATTGTTGAAAATGAGTTAGAAAGAGTTAAAATCCCAATACAACTTTTCGAAATTTCCAAAAACCCTAGATATAAAAATAAAGTCTCCAAATGGATACAAAACACCTCGGTTGATGCTGAAAGTGATATCATTAGTCTTCAAGATGAAAAACTAGCAGTTGTTTTTGGCCCTAGCTCAAACATGGTAGATGACATAGTACCCCTTTTCTATGTGACTCTTAAAACAAATGATTCTATGTTGTACAATTGTATGCTTGATTCTGGAGCATCACATAATATTATGCCAAAAACTATCATGGATCATTTAAATCTTGAGATAGCTAGATCCTATCATGATTTGTACACGCTTGATTCCAAAAGGGTGTCTTGTCTAAGATTAATTAAGGATTTGGTAGTCACTCTCACCCAAATCCCAGTAAAGAGTGTAGTGTTAGATATAGTTGTCACAGATATCCCTCCCAAATTCGGAATTCTCCTTTCAAGGTCTTGCTATGCCAGATTAGGGGGAACTCTTTAGATGGACATGTCTTATGCCACTATTCTAGCTTATGGGGGAGAGTAACTAAGGCTGTATAGAGAGGTCAAATTTGTGCACACTGTTTGCAAAACAAATCAACCAAGAAGCCATCCCATATATGCAATTGATCAAGATTTTGGTTGTTTCCATCTTTCTTCAAACCAAATACATGAAACTCAAGAAAAAATTGAAGATGTAATTGAAAGACAGACCTGTACCAAATCAGACTGTTGTCTGGAATCTATTCTTTGATGGTTCTTGTACAAAAGATGGAGTAGGAATTGGGGTAGTATTAATCTCATCAGAAAAAAGAAAATATTACACAATCATGCAAACATGATTTTGAAGTTACAAATAACGTGGTTGAATATGAAGCTTCCTTTTAGGACTGCAATTAGCCAAGAGCTTAAAGGCTCAAAATTTGAGTGTTTTCACTAACTCAGAGCTCATTGTTAAACAAATCAGAAATCTTTGGTAGACAAAACATCCTAGGATTAGATCTTATTGAAATGAGGTTTGGGATTCAGTTGACAATTTCTTCAACGCTTTTAATTTGACTTATATCCCAAGGGATCAGATTATTCATCTAGATTCCCTAGCTGTTTCTGCTAGTTCATTTAAAATCCCTAATCAAACTAATGTGCTCTATAAAATACAAGTCAAATACAGGCCATCCATCCCAGATAACCTAAAATACTGGTATATTTTTGAAGATGATGAGCAGTTAAAATCTTTTCTACAGGTTATAGATGAATTTTCAGTTCTACAAATTGATGAAAATACAACATAAACAATTGAGAATTCAAATGAAAATGATAATTCAGATTTCAACTCAAAAATTGCCAATCATGACATCATTCAATTGTCTAACAATTTCATTCCCAATGGACTTATTCCTTTAGAAAAATTGATCGATTAAAATGATGTTCATAGAAACCCACAATCAATTTCTCCACAAGATAACATAGAAGAAGTAAATATTGGAACAAATGATGATATTAGGAGCATTAAAATCTGTGCATCCTTAAATCTTGAAATTAAGGATAAATAACTTAAGTTATTTGAAAAATACAAGGATATTTTTGCATGGAACTATGCTAATCTAAAAACTTATGATACATCATTAATTCAACATAAGATTCCTTTAAAACTAGAAGAAAAACCTTGTCAATAGAAACTTAGGAGGATTAATCTAGCACTTCTGCCAACTATAGAAAAGGAAATTAAGAAAATGCTAGATGCCCAAATTATCCTCCCTCTTAGATATTCTAATTGGGTTGCTAATTTAGTTCCTGTTAGAAAGAAGAATGGATAAATTAGACTTTGTGTGGACTTTAGAAATTTGAACAAAGAATCATTAAATGATAATTAACCTTTACCCAAAATGGATCACCTACTTCAAATGGTTTCAGGAGCACAAAGACTTCCTATTCTTGATGGTTTTTTAGGTTACAATCGGATAAATGTTGATCCAACAGATAGAGAGAATACAACTTTTACTACATCCTGGGGTACATTTATGTATTCTAGAATGCCTTTTGTCTTATCCAATGCTGGAGAAACATTTTAAAGAGCTATGGATATAGCTTTTGTGGGTCAAGTAAACACATTTGTAGTTATTTATCTTGATGAAATAACTATTTTTTCTAATTCTGATAAGAAACATCTAAAGCATTTGATGAAGGTTTTTGACAGGTGTAGGAAATTTGGAATATCCCTAAGTCCTAAAAAGTCTCTTTTTGCTATCAAATAAGGAAAACTACCAGGCCATATAATCTCAAAAGAAGGAGTGGTGATTGATCCAAAATGTTTTTCTACAATAAAAACATTGTCATTACCTAGTAACAAGAAGGAGATCCAAGCTTTTCTAGGCAAGATTAATTTTTTAAGGAGCTTCATTCCAAATTATGCTGAAATTGTGAAAGACATAATTGATATGCTCCAAAAAGATCATGAAGTTAAATGGATTGTCTCCTAGATATGCATTTGACCAAATCAAGAAGGTTATCTCTGAAGCTCCAACCTTGGTCAGCCCTGATTATACCGAACCATTCAGTATCTTTTCCATTGCCTTTGGAACAACCCTTGCTGTTGTTTTGTTACAAAAGAATGAAGATTCCCATGAATAACCTATATCTTTTTTCAGTAAGGTTATTATAGATTCTGAGCTTAAGTATGAAATAATTGAAAAGCAATCCTATGCCCTAATACAAGCCCTAAAATCATTCAGGATGTATGTCCTACATTAACCTATTACTGCTAATGTTCCTAACAATGTTGTCAAGATTATTTTAACCCAACCTAACACTGATGGGAAGAGAGGTAGATGGATCACTCAAATATTGGAGTTTGATCTAACTATCAAAACTACAAAGCTAGTCAAGGGTCAAGGATTAGCTAAGCTTCTAGCTAAATCAAACTGTAAAGTGGTTGGCAACAACTCTGTTTTGGAAATACAAGGGGAGAATCTACAAGAACCTTCTCAAATTTCATATAAGAGGAATCCACAAGAACTTTCTATTCTGGCAAAAGGGGAGAATCCACAAGAACCTTTCCAAAATTTGAATGAAGAGAATCCACAATAACCTCATCACCATCTTGAAGAAAATAATCCACAAAAACCTTTACCTTAAGATCAGGCCATATCTCTACACATTGATGAGAAATTTCTTTCTTCAAATTAGTATCAAGATATTGTAAATTTCTTGATTCATTTCGAATGTCCACCATCACTTTCAAAAAGTCAATATAAAGCTCTCAAATTAAAGGCAATCAAATATTGTATCATACATGAAAATATTTACTATCACATTCAAGAAGTCTTGATGCTGGATCCTTGTTGGGATTTGAAACGTTGATGGAAAATGGTTTTTACTATGGGTTCTCCGGTGGTTACTAAGTTAGAAAATCATGTTATTATGTTTAACAAAATCAGAAACTAAAGGAATTATTGATCAATTTCACACATGATTTTGTGGAGGACATTATGCTTGGAGAGAAATGACATATAAGATATTGAGGGCAGGATTCTATTGGCCCACATTGTTCTTACAAGTAGGAGCAAAGTATTGAAAATGCAACAAGACGATGGAGCTTAGTGAAAATAAGTTGGCTTCACTAAGTGGGCCCGCAGGCTATTTTTGGCGCAAAGTCTATTTTTAGACTATGTCTATTTTTAGAAATATGGATCATGGTCTATGAGTTGCAGGATGCTATTTATGGATGATTGGTCATGTTGGTAAAAATAGATGGACCTCTTTTTTTAGACATATTGGCGGAGTCTATTTTTAGATTGCTAGTCAAAAAATAGAACAGTCGAATATTATTAGCTCTTAATAATATTTAGACTATAAACATTATCGTATCCTCTTGAAACACTTCAGTTCGAGCTACGGATGTGGCACAAGAAACTGCCAGAAGGAAATACACTTTTCCTATAGGTTAGTTGAGCTATTGCATGATGGACTTGAGTTAGAACTCAAGTGATTGAGTTTGGTGGAGTTAATTGAGGAGTTGATGGAGTTGTGTTCAGTTAGACTTAGTTGAACTAGTTGTATTTAGTCTAACTGAAAAATACCTAGTGATGAGTGATGTGAATTAATTATTAATTAATTCACTAATTATTAACTCATAAATAAACTAAAGAATACATCAGTTAACTCAGTACATGGACAGTTCAGTGGAGACAAGTGTTAGAGGTGGGTGAAAGGGTGAGACTACTATCAGTTGTGACTATAGATGTGCACGAGATTTGCACAATCATTGATTGAGATTGCCAATGAGGATTGCACAGTACAAGCCAAAATGGGTTCGAACTTGGATCTCATCTATTCTCAACTTGGATTGCGTAGTAGAGGCAGATAAACAGTGGAGGAGATTTGAACCCGTGACTTGTTCAGATCTGAGCTAGTTTGTGTGTAGCATGTGGAGATAGTACTGAGTGCTTGTGAGGAGTATTGTACTATGTATTGTTACATGTTATCTATCATTATAATATACGGATAATTGGGGGTTTTTAGTTGTATGATTTCCCCATTACATACTGTGTTGATATGTGCGATTGATGTTTCAATGTGTGCATGCGATTGTTTTTTTTAATTCCGCAAATTGATGATCAATGGTAGAGGAGGTTATGTATTATGCATGCATTCCAAAAATAGTGTATAATCAGGATAATCTCTATGAATAAACGTTATATTATTCAAATTTATGCATGGTATCAGAGAAAGTTGATCATCAAATCTATTATTCAGAAAGTGATTACATTTTATTTCTTCAGGCAGAGTCTATAATCGGGTCAAGTAGCCTCTAGATTCATCCTTCTTTTGAAAGGTGAGATATCCGGTAAATGCCCATACAGTCAATCTCTATATGATAAATACTTTCATCTCATGAATTTTAGATTAGAAGCAGTTGAGTTTTGAGCTTGTGGATTTCAAATTTGCAGCAGTGTTTTCTTGGTGTTGAAGTTGAAATGTCTTTCAACGGATTCCGATTGGAGTATGCCCTTGAAGGCAGCTCGAATTATATTGCATGGAAAGACAGGATGGAGGCGATGTTAGATGACAATGGGTTGAAGGAGTTCATATATGCTGAAGTCCCAAAGCCTACTGATGCTGCTCAAGTTGAGGCTTGGAAAAAGAAGATAGCAAAGTGTCGAAGGATTCTATTGGAGGGCGTGAAGGATCACATTGTATCCAGCCTGCATGGAAAGGCTTCTCCATACTTGATGTGGAAAGCATTGACAGATTTGTTCCAAAGCAAGAGCGACCAGAGGAAGTTGGTGCTCAAGGATAAACTTAGAAACATTAAGTGTGAGAAAGGAGACAGTATGCCCAAGTATCTCACGAAGTTCACCCAATGTCGGGATGAGCTGGGAAGTGTGGGAGTGACTATCGATGATGAGGGCTTGGTGAGCTTGGTTCTCCTTGGTCTTCCGAAGAGTTGGCATTCCTATCAGGACTCTGTCAATGGTCAGGAGAAATTGATAGAATGGGAGAGACTTTGGTCTGATCTTGTGCAAGAGGAGATCAAGCGGAATACCAGGGATAGATCTTCATCAAAGGCATCTGATGAAGAAAATTGTGCTTTAGCTACCAAAGTAAAGAAGGGGAAGAACAAGAAAGCTTCTCATTCTGGTTAGAAAGGCAAGAAGCAGGACATGCCTAAGGTGAAGTGCTTTCACTGTCACCAGCACGGACATTATGCCACAAATTGTCCACAAAAGAAGAAAAATAAGCAAGCTGCTGGATCTGCAGTGGGAGAGGCCTTAGCCTCGCAGTTTGAGCTGGATTTTTCACTGATTGCATGCTTGGTATCAAGTGTGATGGGATCAGTATCGTTCTTGGACAATGGTGCGCCTTTTCACATGACAGGAGATCGAGATTTGTTTTTTGATCTAGATGAGAAAGATCTTGGAGTGCACATCAAGATGGGCGATGATGGTAGATACAGTGCGACCGGTATCAGTACCATTTCTTTTGAGAGGGAGTTTAGTAAACCCTTCGTATTGAAGGAAGTGATGCATGTTCCAGGATTGAAGAAGAATCTTATCTCTGTGGCGATGTTAGGAGACAAGGGATATGATGTTGTCTTCAGCGAGGGAAAGGCTTTCCTACGCAGTAAGACAACTGGAGAAACCCAGAAGATAGGGGTTCGAGTCAAGAACCTTTATCAATTGCATGTAGATGGCTGCGTAGAAATGGCATGCAAGGTAGAAGGAGTGGTGAGCTGGGATGATGGTGAGCTGTGGCACCAGAGATTGGGCCACCTTCACCATGGAGCTTTGAAGATACTGCAACAAATTTCTACTGGGCTTCCTAAAGGGACTCTTACACAATCAGATCAGTGCAAGGGGTGTACTTTGGGAAAATTTGTGAAAGCTACCTTTCACGAGAAGGATAGTCACGCCACGATGATCCTTGAGAGAATTCACACAGACGTGTGTGGACCTTTCCTAGTAGCTTTGACAGCAAAGCACAAGTACTATGTGACCTTTGTTGATGATTTCTCTCGGAAGTGCTGGATCTTCTTCATGCAGAAGAAGGGTGAGACATACTCAAAGTTCTGTGAGTTCAAAGCACTGGTCGAGAAGGAATTGGCAAAGAAGGTGAAGGCTCTTAGGAGCGACAATGGTGGCAAATTCATCTCTGGTGAGTTCAAGGACTTCTGCAACGTAGAAGGGATTCGAAGAGAGCTCATAGCTCCCCATAACCCACAGCAGAACAGGGATGCTGAGTGGAAGAACATAATGATTGTGGGTGCTGCATGGGCGATGTTGCATGATCAGGGCCTACCCCTTCACTTTTGGGTGGAGGCATGCAATACTGAAGTATGTGTCCAGAACCGTTGTCCTCACAAGATACTTGGCATGAGTACACTCGAGGAGGCTTATTCTGGTAAGAGGCCTGATATTTCCCATTTGAGGATTTCTGGTTCTCCTGTTTACATGCATGTGACAAAGGATGCTAGGAAGAAGCTGGAGCCGACCACAGAGGTTGGGATATTTGTGGGGTACACTAATACGCCCCACAACTATCGTGTGTATTTGTCATACAGTCGCAAGATTGTTGTGCAGCGGGATATCAAATTTCAGGAGGAGAAAGCCATGAAGTGTTCGCTTGCGAGGGAACCACACTTGCATGCAGATGAGGAGCTATTAGTTCCTAAGGATGAGCTTCAAGATGTGGATCAGCCACAAGATGAAGTTCATGGAGTGGAAGAGACCACTCATGCAGCGCCAACCATCAAAGGGCGAAAGCGCACTACAAAAGCTGAGTGACTGGCTCAAGATGCAAAGAAGGTTGTAGGACCACCTATAGCGCAGTGCAAATAGAGACAGCCACCTGATCGGTACACTGGATACATGGATCTTGTGAGCAAATGTGTCGTGACTGAGCCATCCTCTTTCAAGGAAGCTGTGGAGGATCCCACATGGGTAGATGCCATGGTGGAAGAGTATGATTCGATTGTCAGAAACACTGCATGGGAGATTGTCCCAAGACCAGAGGGGAAATCAGTGGTGGGTTTGAGATGGATCTACAAAGTGAAGCAGGCAGCTGAAGGGAATGTGGAGAAGTATAAGGCAAGATTTGTTTTCCGAGGCTTCTCACAAATAGAGAGGATCGATTATGAGTAGACATTTGCACCTGTCGCAAGGTATTCTTCCATACGGACGATTCTTGCTCTCTCAGCGCAGATGGGGTGGCACATCCATTAGATGGATGTGAAGAATATGTTCCTCAAAGGAGTCATTTAGGAGGAGGTGTACATAGAGCAGCCCAAAGGTTTCGAGATCTTCAGCAGCGAGTCGCATGTGTGCAGGCTCAAGAGAGCACTATATGGGTTGAAACAAGCACCTCGTGCTTGGTATACATGGATAGACAGTTATTTCACCAGACTTGGATTCTCCAAGAGTGAGGCGGATCCTAACCTATACCAGATTGTGGTGGAGGGTAAGTTGTTGATCATTTTACTTTATGTAGATGATTTGATTTTGACGGGAAATGAGCTCTTGATATTTTCATGCAAGGAGGATCTTGTTATAGAGTTTGAGATGAAGGACTTGGGCCTCCTTCATTATTTCCTAGGATTGGAAATTTGGCAGCGTAGTGATGGACTATTTGTTTCTCAGGGTAAGTATGTCTGGGAGATACTAGAGTTGATGGAGGAGTTGATGGAGTTGTGTTCAGTTTGACTTAGTTGAACTAGTTGTATTTAGTCTAACTGACAAATATACTAGTGATGAGTGGTTTGAATTAATTATTAATTAATTCACTAATTATTAACTCATAAATCAACTAAAGAATACATCATTTAAATCAGTGCATGGACAGTTTAGTGGAGACAAGTGTTATAGGTGGGTGAAAGCGTGAGACTACTATCAGTTATGACTATAGCTGTGCATGAGATTTGCACAATCACTGATTGATATTTCCAATCAGGATTGTGCAATACAAGCCAAAAGTGGATTCAAACTTGGATCTCATCTATTCTCAACTTGGATTGCGCAGTAGAGGTAGGCAAGCAGTGGAGGAGATTTGAACCCGTGACTTATTCAGATCTGAGTTAGTTTGTGTGTAGCATGTGGAGATAGTACTGAGTACTTGTGAGGAGTATTGTACTATGTATTGTTACATGTTCTCTATCATTATAATATACAAATAGTTGGGGGTTTTCAGCTGTATGCTTTCCCCATTACATATTGTGTTGATATGTGTGATTGATGTTTCAATGTGCACATGCGATTGTTTTTTATAATTCTGCAAATTGATGATCAATGGTAGAGGATGTTATGTATTATGCATGCATTCTGTAAATAGTGTATAATTAGGATAATCTCTGTGAATATGTGTTATATTATTCAAACTTCTACACAAAGGTCAAAAGTTGTGTCCCTTGTCAGATGTTTGCTGGTAAGAAAAAACTTGCAGCTCTTCCACTAATCCCAACAATAGTCTCAGCACATTTTCTCCAATGGGGACTAGATTTTATTGGATAAATTCATCCACTTCAAGCAACCAACATGGATTCTCACTGCAACATGCTACTTTACCAAATGGGTGGAAGCGATTCCAGTAAGAAATGCTACTGATTTAGTAGTAATTAAATTCATTAAAGAAAATATATTATCTAGGTTTGGTTTCCTAACACAAATTGTTACTGATAATGCAACAACATTTTCCAGTGTTAAAATGTTTTAATTTTGCAAGAAATATCATATTTTGTTACATCATTCAACTCCTTATTACCCTCAAGGTAATGGTCTTGCAGAATCTTCAAATAAAATTATGGTAAAGGTGATCAAAAATACTTTAGCAGATTATAAAAAGAGATGGGATTCTCATCTAATTTATGCAGTCTGGGCAAACAAGATTACTCCAAAGAGGTCTACTAGAAAGTATCATTTTCAACTAGTTTATGGGAAAGATGCAATCTTCCCTACCAACTTGGCCTTCCCTATTTTAAAATTCCTGCAGGATTCAACTGATGAACCTGGTGATTTTTTAAGGAGAATAAACCAGATTATTCAACTAAATGAAAACAGAGATGAAGTTCAATATAAATTGAAAAATTATTAGAATAAGATGAAGAACATGTTTGACAGAAGAGCCAGGGAAAGGAACTTCAAGGAGGGTGATCTAGTTTTAAGATGGGATTCTAGAAAACAAGGTAAATGAAAACATGGCAAGTTTGATAACCTGTGATTTGGACCTTTAGCTATTGCTGAAGTTAAGGGAAACAACACTTTTGTGCTTCAAAATATTGAGGGAATATATTCCACTTACCCTATTAATGGAGGGTTTCTCAAACATTACATTCAATACTGAGAATTTGAAGTATATTTCATTACTATCATTGTAAAAACACCGGTTTATTTTACTTTTAAATTTGTCAGTGTGATTTTTTATTACAGCAAATAATCCATAGCCCGAGGAAAAGGCACATGGATTTGTAGATTCTTTGCATTCTACAAGAGAAAGGAGTCCCCAGTTGGAGTTGATGTTGTAGAATTTTTTGGTTTTGGTACGTTAGTATCAATTAGTCAAAAAATGAAAATATATTTCAAAAAAATGTTAAGTTAGGATATGGACCAAAAGAATATTGGATAAAAAAATGTTAGGGATATTTTTTGAATAAGTCCATATCAAATAAAAAGTTAGAATAGATGCCCTAAAGAATGGAGGAAAAAATAAAATGTTAGGTTAGAAAGAAAAAAAAAAAAAAAATCTGAAAGTGTTGCAAATCCAAATGCCACTACTCTTAGTCAATTTTATTTTTGTAAATAAAGGTTGTGTGCAGATTGTTTAAATGCCACACCCAGTTCATATTATCCAATTATAGAGTTTAATCATGATTGGATTTGATTTAATTTTTTGTCAATAGGTAGCAAATGAAATTGACTCCACAGTTTAATCTGAGCCAATGGAGGAAATAAGGGATAGAGGTAGATTAGTCATTAAAAGGAAATATTGAGTTGCTAGCCTAAATGCACTCAGATGAATAAAAGAAAATATTAGAAATGTAAAGGGTAGGTAGACATATGAGAAATAATTGGAGCATGAAAGGATTTTATCCTAAGTTGTAACATTGGATAAGCTATGCATTTGAAGATGTGTTTTAATTAACCACAAGTTTTAAAATGCCAATGTTACTTTGTAAATATCCCACATTCATTTGCCCATTCATTCACCATAACCTGCAATTATCACATCTGCCTTAAAGTTTGTGACCCCACCATCACTCCTGCCTCACGTATTAAATCCCTTTCACCTTATCTTTCATCTCTCATGCTCTCTCGAGATCCGATGGCCCACATCCATCCTCAGCCCTTATCTTCCGTCCAAACATTATTGGCAGGGGGGTCTGAAATGGGAAGTTGCAAAAACCATCACACCAAACCACCTTTCCTTCCTTTTAGTATTTCAGTACTTAAAATCCCCAAACCACTTACCGCCTCAAGTTATTCCCGAATGCGGTTTATAAGTGACCATTTACCGCCACTCCACGTCCCTCTCCAGATCCGCTCCATGTCACTTCTACCATCCAATCAATTGCTGCCTATCCGTTATCCATTCAATTTTGCTGCAACGATATTTATGGCCCAAACACCTGTTAATTAATCTGTTCGATAATTAATGAAAATTTTACCATTCATTGAACAACCCCGCTCCATTTTTTCCCATTATAAACCCTATTTATCCATGAAAATGGTTACGCAATACATTTCTGTAACCAAAATTCATCACTAATAGCTTTCCACCTTATAGCTCAAAGACAATCTGATGCAGGAGCATGTGACTCAGAAGGAAAAAGTCTCTCAATTTATTCTAAAAATCAAAAAAAAAAAAATCTACAGGCAAGGGAGTGGGGTCCTTCAACTTGCAATTTCTATGTTTTTTTTAGTTAAAAATTAGGATAAGAGTAGAGAATAAAACATGCTATCTTTTTAGTTAAAAAAATAGCATAAGAGTAGAGAATAAAACATGCTATCTTTTTCACAGATAGATAAGTTGTAATAAAGCTTTTATTCCTTAAATCGTTATGTAAAAAGCCTGCTTTTGTAATAGACAAGGTCTGAGAAGACCTATCCATTATTAATATAAAAAAATAAAGTGGCCACCAAGCTTGAGGAGAGAGGGGCAGTGCCAGAAGAATTATCATTGAATTTTCCTCTCGGCATTCTCAAAAAACTCGACGATTTTCTGTTATTATGGATGCATATATTCGACAGGTTACTGCGCTGTGTATAGAGAGGGTCGAATTTCATTGTTATATCCGCTTGATGCTTTACTGATTATTGGGCAGTTTGGTTCGTTTCTTTTGTTGTGAAAACATATTGCTGCCACTACTGTAATTTCATTTTATTACAGTTAGAGAAAAACTCTAGTTATGCATAGCAATTATAATAATTTCTTAAGGGAACAGTGCAGGACATGATTGAAACCTAAGTAAAAGTGATTCAACGCTATTTTCCAGGGCTAAAGCATCTGGATGGCAGGATACTTACGCGTTCAAGAAAGAAATGGCAGAGATGAAAGAAAAGTGAGATGAACATCCCTCGTCATAAAATTCACCACCTGAAGAAGTTTGGTGTTCACCTCTATCACTGAAAGGGTAATTGCTTCCGACGATCATAATAATAAATACAGTGAAAAGAGTAAGCACAAATACAGCCACCGAACACTGCAGAATCCCTAGCAGGTGACTAAACCTTCTACCGTGGTTTAGTTTGTGCCTGATGTGGTTAAGTTTGTGCCTAAACATCATGTATTCTTCTCAGATTTGCAGATGATTCCTATTTGGAGAGCTACATCATCACAATAGGAGTTGAATTTAAAATAGGGATAGTGGAACAGGATGGGAAGATGATTAAGCTTCAGATTTGGGATATTGTTGGGCAAGAGCGGTTCAGGACAATTACTAGCGGTTACTACCGTGGTGCACATGGGATTAAGGTTGTATATGATGTGACAGATCAAGAGAGCTTCAACAATGTTAAGCAGTGGCTAAACGAAATCAATCGTTATGCGAATGAGAATATAAGCAATATCATTTGCAACTGTAGATTAGAATTAAAAGCAATACTTTAGAGTGTTTTTGTATTGGTCCAAACTTGTCTATTAGAGATGAATGCATTGGGCAGATTACAAATTGACATATCTTTGATATGATATGCGCTGCACTGAAATTTTGTTCTGAGCCTTTACTTTTGTCACAAAAGAGGCTTAAGTTGCACATCCAGGTTTTATTATTGTCAATTAAGTAAAGTTTGTGGGTTTTAAGGAAAATAAATGAAGCTGTCAGTTAATGACTGGTACGCAGAGAGAAGAAGAAAGGGAAGCGGACTCGGACATTGAGGAACTTGCTGTCAGATTAGGGAGATTGTCCCTAACGTCTGCACCCACGCCATCCCGATCCAACACTTAAGCATCAATTTTTTCCTGTTCAAAAGAAAGTTGACATTCAGGTCCACTTGTCTCTTTTTTAGTCATACTATTTTACTATAAGCACCCTGTTCCAGACCAATTTTTCTATTTCCATCACTTTCAGTCTACATTTTATTTGAAAAAATGCCTCTGAAGGGAAAATAAATTGCAGAAGTCCCAAATTAGCTTATTCATCCACAGGTTGACTTCCATCACACCCCCCTGGTCAACAGATATTGTAAAATCATTAAGACATCTTCTCAATTTGACTTATATGAAGTTTATTATTGGATGGAAGATCAACAAATTGATTAGACAGATGAAATAGAACTCTGGGGCTCCCAAATTCCTCACTACATTTTCACTTAGATACACAGAGCACCTGAATTTTTGAGGAAATTCCATGAGTCTTATGATCCCAGCCAAAGAGCAATCATTTCACCCATAGGAGAAATCCTCTGTTTAATCAATTCTGACTCCATTGAAAAAATGTTGCAGGCCCCTGCTACTACAGCAACCCATCCTTTTTCCTATGAAAGCCTGATAGAAGCCTATCAAAAACTGGATTTTACTACAAGATCCCAGACTCTTGAATTTTTTCTAGCTATTGATCGTCCTCTACCTAAAAGAAACCATCCTTATGATTCATCCATGTTCCCTGACAAAACCAAGCAAATCATCACTATTTTGTCCTATCTAGTTGATTATAACTCTAATCAATATGTTAATGAAGTCATCCTTGTTTTCTTTTTGATATTTTATGTTGATTCCAAACCCACTCTTATTTATGACTTCAACCATTTCCTAGATGAAGTCATACATGAGAAATTTGTCAAGTTTAATACTAAAGAAGTATTCAACTATGCTTCAGTACTTGTATACCTTTTCATATATTTTCAAGGAAAAAAAATTCCATTTACCTTACAGAAGCTAGATGAGGAAGGAAACCAACAGTCTGTGATATTTTGGGCTTCCATAGGAATGAAGGAGAAGGAAGAGTTTAAATATAAACAGTTCATAGAACTGTTTATTCATTAGTTATCAGTCTTATGATCAACACTCAAGTACCAAAAATCAATGAGGATATTGTCCAAGTATTACAGTTGGTTGATCAAGCTACAACAAGGAATTGGTATTGTTACCAAAACTATATAGATATCAAAGTTTATGGTTGTGACCTTCCACCCTACAAACTTCCCAAGTACCTCCCTATCAGAATCTTTTCACTAGAATACATTAGGCAGAGGTTAAATGCAAATGAAGTGCAGTTTGTGGCTACAATTTAAGAAGAAATCACAATTCAAGCTATAAGCCCAAGTTGGTCCATTCATCTATGACACCAGGGCAGCAGGAGAGGAAGTAGACAAGTTATTAAAGGAGATGAAGTTTGGTCTTAGTTTCACTTGGTCTTATGACCCAATAAGAGTGATTTATAAACTCAAGGAGGAGAAAAAGTGTTGGGCTGCTAATATGTCATTATTATTATCACTTTTTAACACCTATTTCATCCATTTCTACCCTTCTTTATCGTGTCATTTATCATGAATTATCATATAATTCCATTTTATAATTATTTATGCTCTTATGGATAAATATTATTTCTTCTCCTTTATTTTTAATAAATTGATGATTATTATGCATGATTTTACCAATGATGGTTTACTAATAAATTTGTTGTAACATCACTCACCATTTTAGCCTCCAAGATATTTTCTAGATTGCATATTTGATCTCCAGCTCATCATTAAATATTCCAACTCAGAAATTCATTGGAATAAGAAGTGACAATATTGCATTGGACGTTTCGGGCAAATGGAGAAGAAACTGGAAACTCCAAAACATGGGTTTTGTTCAAAACAGACCAAATTAGTTTGAAATGAGCAGTTTTCCCAAATTCAGTTTGTATTAAGAGAAACGAAAGGTTCTCTGAAGATGATTTTCTTAAATTCACTCTTGCAACCTTCTTCCAAATTATCTCAGTGGCAATACCAAATTCGACCTATTCCTATTGAATGTGGATGGAAAGATATTTCAAATATGATCTTGTTGATCAATTTGTTGTGAACAATCCAATTTTGTTATGGGAATCATTTTGTAATCATCTCTATTGTAACTTCTCTCTGCTCTCTGTGTATTTAAATGAAAACAAAGATCAAAGAAGGCTATTATTAGGGATAATGAGAGATAGGATAGGATAGGATAGGATAGGAGGAGAGGGGATAATGGAGAGATCTAGCATTTTGCTTGGGACCTCAATTGTAATTTCAATATACAGAAGTTATTCTAAAGGACAGATCGTATTGTAATGAGGAGGGAATTTAATGATTAATATATAATTTGCATTGATAGTCATTCGGATATTTTGAAATAGCTCGCTGGTGGCTAGGGCCCGTCTCTGGCGGATCTTACTACTATTCCCTGTTTGATACTTTTCCATTTCTTGTAAGGTTATTTTGTTTTATATCTTTGCATTTCATGTGAGTTTATTCTATCTGATATCTTCTAATTTCTTGTGAGTTTACATTGCAGTTAGTTTACTTTCCTTGATTTTGATCTCATGTACTTCGCAACTTTGTCATTTGATTTCATTTATGCTCACTACAGATTGAATTAATTATCAGTTAAGATATTGATTCCCGTTGATTGCGATAAGAGTATGATTAGTATAGAATCAGCTGAAAGAGATTGGTTAATGCTACTAAACTCTTGGTTGATGTTATTTCCATTCGCATTACATAAAGTAGAACAAAGTGTGATTAATGTAGATCCAGCTGAAAGAGCTCAGTTATTGTTACAGTGCTCTCGGTTGATGTTATTCCCATTTGAATTGCTTGCTTAAGATTGGATTATGGTTTTGCTTGATATTAAGTCCTAATGCTTAGATGTATTATTTCCCTTAAAAGTTACAAGCTTGAGATTTATGGTTTGATATGTTTACTCTTGTATTGAAGTTAATAGATTATCTTAAATCATTACTCTCTAGATTTATAGCTTGAACATATTGTGTACACTCTTGAAACAAAAAGACTTACCCAGGGTGATAATTAATGTGAGGCCATTAGGAGTTTTAAAAGACACCCTTTTGCACCCAACGTTTTGGCGTCGTTGCTGGGGAACATCACTTTCAAAGTGTTTTTGCTATTCTCTCTAGGGAAGAACACTTTTTTGGATTGTTTTATGTTGTTCCCTCAAGGGAACAACACTTTTTTTGGAGTGTTTTTTGCTATTCCCTCAAGGGAACAACACTTTTTTTTGAGTGTTTTTTCTGTTCCCTCAAGGGAACAACACTTTTTTGGATTTTTTTTGTTGTTCCCTCAAGGGAACAACACTTTTGGAGTTGGTTATTCCCTCAAGGGAACAACACTTTTTTTGGAGTGTTTTTTGTTGTTCCCTCAAGGGAACAGTTGTTGTTCTCTCAAGGGACTAACACTTTTTTTTGAGTGCTTTTTGTTGTTCCCTCAAGGGAACAACACTTTTAGAGTTTGTTTTCCCTCAAGGGAACAACACTTTTTGTGAAGTGTTTATTGTTGTTCCCTTAAGGGAATAACACTTTTTTGAGTGTTTTTTTTTATCCCTCAAGTGAACAACACTTTTAGAGTTTGTTGTTCTCTCAAGGGAAAAACACTTTTTTGGAGTGTTTTTTGTTGTTCCCTCAAGGGAACAACACTTTAAAAGTTTGCTTTTCCCTCAAGGGAACAACACTTTTTTCAAGTGTTTTTTGTTGTTCCCTCAAGGGAATAGCACTTTTGCAGTTTAATGTTCCCTCAAGGGAACAACACTTTTTTTGGAGTGTTTTTTGCTATTCCCTCAAGGGAACATCACTTTTTTTTGGAGTGTTTTTTGTTGTTCCCTCAAGGGAACAACACTTTTTTGAGTGTTTTTTTGTTGTTCCCTCAAGGGAACAACACTTTTAGAGTTTGTTGTTCCCTCAAGGGAGAAACACTTTAAGAGTTTGTTGTTGCCTCAAGGGAATGACACTTTTTTCGAGTGTTTTTTGAGGGAACAACACTTTTTTTCGAGTGCTTTTTGTTGTTCCCTCAAGGGAACAACACTTTTAGAGTTTGATATTCCCTCAAGTGAACAACACTTTTTTGGAGTGTTTTTCGTTGTTCCCTTAAGGGAACAGCTATTGTTCTTTCAAGGGAACAATTGTTGTTCCCTCAAGGGAAAAACATCTTTTTTGAGTGTGTTTTATTGTTCCCTCAAGGGAACAACACTTTTAGAGTTTTACTATTCCCTCAAGGGAACAACACTTTTTGGAGTGTTTTTGTTGTTCCCTCCAGGGAACAACACTTTTAGAGTTTTTGTTGTTCCCTCTAGGGAACAACTCTTTTTTGAGTGTTTTTTTTGAGTTTTTGTTGTTCCCTCTAGGGAGCAACACTTTTAGATTTGTTGTTGTTCCCTCTAGGGAACAACGTTTTTTTAGTATCTTTTGAGTTTTTGCTATTCCCTCTAGGGAACAAAACTTTTAGAGTGCTTTTGTTGTTCCCTCTTCGAAACAACATTTTTGCTTCTTGTGAAGTTTTGTGTGTTGTGAATAGCACCTCCTTCCTCTAGTGGGATTATTCCTAGTTCATCTCAACACATTTTATTGATTCCTTTTCATGGAATGAAGTACATTACTTTTATGAGGACAAGAATTATGGATTCTATTAAAGCAAGTTAATGTCATTCATGTTATGATGTTTAATATAACAACTTCTGAATGAGAGATTCCTTTTAAGAAAAGAGACAGTTATTTATATACTACTTTACTACATTATTTTCTGTTGTACATGATACTGATTGATCATCTTAGTACCACGTTTTATGCTCTATTGACACTGATTGATCATCTTAGTACCATGGGTATATTTTTATATTTTTTGACATCTTCAACTTCTTCCACCATCCCTACTCTTAAGGAGTATTGAGCCTCCCTTTATTTATCATAAAAATGTGTAATAATAGCAAAATGTTGTTTGAAGATGGAGGATAGGGGGTGTAATTAAGAGCTAGCCTACCATGTTCATAAGGCTGTAACAAAGTGACATTCCCACTATGGCCACCATACCAAGGTTATGATCCACTGGATAGCCAAAATATCACAGGAGGTCTCATCACGAGTTGGCTTGATCACATTTGCTACATCCTAGTGAATGGCAATGTGGTTATGTAGTTACCACGCCAGCACACTGATCTCTTTTGTAGAACAACACTGGAACTCTCCATTTATAAATTGAGGATCCTAGCTCGTATGGGTTAAAAAGCAACCCTGCCAAGGCAATGGACACCTGATGGTAGCAGAAGCTCTACTTATGGTATTGAAGTTATATCTTATCGTCAATTATTACTATAATACCCTTTTCTTATTCTCTCTTTTATCGAAGAAGTTATTTCCTTATTTTTTTCCCTGTTTTGAACCTTTACGCATGAGAAATTGTTTTCCGATCAATCACATCATTTTCAACTAGAATACCATCAGCAAAGCATCTTTTTGGCATATTCTTGTCCTTTTCTTTTTCGCATAACTTATCATCAATCCAAAGCATCCTATCTCTGATTCATAACTATCTTTAAACACTCCACTCTCATTATAACCATACCTCTTGCTATCCTATCATTGATATGTGTACTCTGCTTCATTGATTGCCATATTGTTCATTCCCTTGCTTTTCCATCAGAACAACACTTTTCCCATGCTTTATGGTCATGAATGCCCTTTTCCAAATGGAGGGGGAGGGTATGCATTATGGGATAGAATGTGATATAATTGCTGCACTCTACCATAACTTGTTGATTTGACAAATTATTAGTATTGCATTTATACAAAAGTTTTTCTGATTAAAATTTTTGCATACGACTTATCTCTTGTTGTTCAAATCTAAAATTGTGGATTCAAGAAATGGGGAAACTCTATTCGCAGCAAGGTCACACTATTGCAACTAACAAAAGCGGCTTGAGAAAATCGCAAACACAAACAATTGTTCAGACATGATGTGCTTGCCTAGATTCCACCTTTTGCATCACTTTCAGCATCAACTCATCCTACATCAGCTTCAACAAATGCCAATCCATACATGTCATTCCACATTTTTTTCAGATGTAAAAGAGCGTAAGTTTTTGATTTATTGAAAATTTATGAGACTTTCATGAAAATCCATTTAGCATTATTTTTCATCATTCATTCGACATCTTTACCACTTCCCATTTTTCAGAGACATATCATCTTTTAGTTTGGGGGAGTGTTACTTTCATTCATTTTTCTCTTATGACCATGCCATTAATATTCTTTATCATCCATTGATATTCTTATTCATTCTCAACCCCTCCCTTATTCCATGTTATTTTACACCAAGCATTGATTTCAACAGATTGTAGCAACCACCTCAGTTTGTTTTCTAACATTGCATGAGGGCATGCTAACTCTCCAGTTTTGGGGAGGAATTGCTACACATGATGAATGTTTTTTACTTTCTTTCTCATTTAAGGCATGCAATTTCATTTTTATACAATGTAGAAATTGATTTGTGTATATATTTAAAACTATGAACAGAATTCTTGTGATTTTTGGATAACAAAAATGTATCATTAAAATACACAAACCCAAATAATTTCAAGTTAAATTATTTCATAAAATTTCAAAAATCATGCACTGTCACCTACAACCATTTTGTTTATATCTCATGATCCATGCATCAAAACGATATGATTTTTGGATCATAGAAGTGTTACTATAGTAGAAATCTACTTGCAAAATTTCATCAAAATCTGGCTTGTAGTTTTTGAGGAAATGGTTAATGAAGTTTGTTGTTACTTATATCATATTTTGTTGCAACTTCATATACATGTAGTTGAACATCAATGTGAAAATTGTTACGCCTTCATCAACATTGCTAAAATTGAATATTCATTATTTGAGGAAGAAGTCATTTGTTCCATCAATTTCATGACTTGGGATGAACATTTTTTTATATAGCTTGGCTAATATAGAGGCTTCGGGTTGCATGAGGACATGCAATATATTCAGTTTGGAGGTGTGTTGGGCTACTAATATGTCATTATTATTATCACTTTTTAATACCTATTTCATCCATTTCTACCCTTCTTTATCACATCATTTATCATGATTTATCATATAATTCCATTTTATAATTATTTATGCTCTTATTGATAAATATTATTTCTTCTCCTTTATTTTGAATAAATTGATGATTATTATGCATGATTATCACTCACCGTTTTACCCTCAAAGATATTTTCTAGATTGCAGATTTGATCTCTAACTCATCATTAAATATTCCAACTCAGAAATTCACTGGAATAAGAAGTGATAGTTTTGCATTGGATGTTTCGGGCAAATGGAGAAAAGTCTAGAAAATCCAAAATATGGGTTTTGTTTAGAACGGACCAAATTAGCTTTAGAACAGACCAAATTAGCTCTAGAACAAGTGGTTTTCCCAAATTCAATCCGTATTAAGAGAAACAAAAGGTTATCTAAAGATGATTTTCTCAGATTCGCTATTGCGGTCGTCTTCCAAATTATCTCAGTAGCAATACCAAATTCGACCTGTTCCTATTGAATGTGGATGGAATGATATTTCAGATATGATCTTGTTGATCAAGTTATTGTGAACAATCCAATTTTGTTATGGGAATCATTTTTTAATCATCTTTGTTGTCACTTCTCTCTTCTCCTCTCTATATTTAAATAAAACAAAAATCAAAGAAGGGGATTATTAGGGATAATGAGAGAGAGGATATGATAGCATAGGAGGAGAGGGGATAATTGATAGATTTATCTTTTTGCTTGGGAACTCAATTTTAATTTCAATATACAGAACGTTATTCTAAAGGACAGATCGTATTGTAATGAGGAGGGAATTTAATGATTAATATATAATTTGCGTTGCTGGTCATTTAGATATTCTGAAGTAGCTCGACAGTATTTGCTGATGGCTACGGCCCGATCTCTAGCGGATCTTACTGTTAGTCCCTATTTGATACTTTTCCATTTCTTGTAAGGTTATTCTGTTTTATATCTTTTCATTTCCTGCGAGTTTATTTTGTTTAATATCTTCTGATTTCTTGGGAGTTTACATTGTAGTTAGTTTACTTTCCTTTATTCTGATCTCATGTACTTCACAACTTTGTCATTTGATTTCATTTATGCTCACTACAGATTGAGTTAATTATCATTTAAGACATTGATTCCCATTGATTACGATAAGAGTATGATTAATATAGAATCAACTGAAAGAGATTGGTTAATGCTACTAAACTCTCGGTTGATGTTATTTCCATTCGCATTGCTTACAGTAGAACAGAGTGTGATTAATTTAGATTTAGCTGAAAGAGCTCAGTTACTGCTACAGTGCTCTCGGTTGATGTTATTCCCATTTGAATTTCTTGCTTCTGATTGGATTATGGTTTTGCTTGAGATTAAGTTTTGATGCTTAGATGTATTATTTCCCTTAAAAGTTACAAGCTTGAGATTTATGGTTTGATCTATTTACTCTTGTATTGAATTTAATAGATTATCTTAAATCATTACTCTCTAGATTTATAGCTTGCACATATTTTGTACACTCTTGAAACAAAAATACTTACCCAAGTTGATAATCAATGTGAGGCTATTAGGCATTTTAAAAGACACCTTTTTTCACTGAACATTTTGGCATTGTTGTCGGGGAACAACACTTTTAGAGTGTTTTCATTGTTTCCTCTAGGGAACAACACTTTTTATGAGTATTTTTTGAGTTTTTGCTATTCCCTCTAGGGAACAACACTTTTTTGGATTGTTTTTGTTGTTCCCTTGGCACTTTTGGAGTTTGTTGTTCCCTCAATGGAACACTTTTTTGGGAGTGTTTTTGGTTGTTCCCTCAAGGGAACAACACTATTTTTTCGAGTGTTTTTTGTTGTTCCCTCAAAGGAACAACACTTTTTTTGGAGTGCTTTTTGCTGTTCCCTCAAGGGAACATCACTTTTTTGAGTGTTTTTTTGTTGTTCCCTCAAGGGAACAACACTTTTTTGGAGTGTTTTTTTGTTGTTCCATCAAGGGAACAACACTTTTAGATTTTGTTGTTCCCTCAAGGGAACAACACTTTTTTCGAGTGTTTTTTGTTATTCCCTCAAGGGAACAACACTTTTGGAGTTTGTTGTTCCCTCAAGAGAACAACACTTTTTTTCGAGTGTTTTTTGCTTTTCCCTCAAGGGAACAACTACTTTTCCCTCAAGCGAACAACACTTCTTTTCGAGTGTTTTTTTGTTGTTCCCTCAAGCGAACAACATTTTTAGAGTTTGTTGGTTCCTCAAGGGAATAACATTTTTAGAGTTTATTGGTTCCTCAAGGGAACAACACTTTTTTTGGAGTGTTTTTTGCTATTCCCTCAAGAGAACAACACATTTTTGAGTGTTTTTTTTGTTGTTTCCTAAAGGGAACAACACTTTTAGATTTTGTTGTTCCCTAAAGGGAACAAAACTTTTTTTAATTTTTTTTTGTTGTTCCCTCAAGGGAGCAACACTTTTTTTGGAGTGTCTTTTGTTGTTCCCTCAAGGGAACAACACTTTTTTTGGAGTGTTTTTTGTTGTTCCCTCAAGGAAATAGTTGTTGTTCCCTCATGGAAACAACAACTTTTTTCGAGTGTTTTTGGATGTTCCCTCAAGGGAAGAGCACTTTTAGAGTTTGATGTTCCCTCAAGGGAACAACACTTTTAGAGTTTTACTGTTCCCTCAAAGGAACAACACTTTTTGGAGTGTTTTTGTTGTTCCCTCCAGGGAACAACACTATTAAATTTTTTGTTGTTCCCTCTACGGGAACATCTCTTTTTTGTGTGTTTTTTGAGTTTTTGTTGTTCCCTCTAGGGAGAGGGGACAACTCTTTTTTGTGTGTTTTTTGAGTTTTTGTTGTTCCCTCTAGGGAGAGGGAACAACTCTCTTTTGTGTGTTTTTTGAGTTTTTTTTGTTGCCTCTAGGGAACAACACTTTTAGAGTTGTTGTTGTTCCCTCGGGGAACAACACTCTTTTTGAATATTTTTTGAGTTTTTGCTATTCCCTCTAGGGAACAACACTTTTAGGGTTTTGTCGTTCCCTCTAGGGAAGAGCAATTTTTTGAGCGTTTTTGAGTTTTTGTTGTTCCCTCTAGGGAACAACACTTTTAGAGTGTTTTTGTTGTTCCCTCTTCAGAAAAACATTTTTTCTTCTTGTGAAGTTTTGTGTGTTGTGAATAGTACCTCCTTCCTCTTCTGGGATTATTGCTAGTTCATCTCAACCACATTTTACTGATTCCCTTTCATGGCATGAAGTACACTACTTTTATGAGGACAAGAATTATGGGTTCTATTGAAGCGATTTAATATCATTCACATTATGATCCGTAAAAAGACAACTTTTGTTAAAGCCTAAATCTACCTCAGGCTGAGAAAGGCAGGTCTAGGGTAACATCAAACCATGCTTAACTTGGTAGCTAGCCCTACCAGGTCGGGAGAGGGCTCTCTCCTTGTCAATCTCAGGAAAATATAACAAATGAGGCTTGAGATGACTGAAATAAAGACTAATTTTAGGCTAGGTATATGCTCAGAGGAGTTTGATTAAGTTTTATGTTGGTTTCCTAGATCAAAAGTGAAAGGTAGTTTTGAGTCTGGGGAATGGACTCAATCTTGCAGAGCTTTTTGTGGGGCGAGGTAGGAAAATTCTTTAGTACTTTGAAATAAGTGAAATGGAAAGTCTTAAGACTGGTGAGGAGTTGGAGAGGGCATGAAAGTATCAGGAATCCTCTTCAAATAGTTGAAAACATGTAAAACTAAACAAACCCTAAGGTAGAGCACTGCAACATCAATGAATTCCACCTTTATACTTGATTCATTTAGTTAAGTTGAAAAGAGAGAGATAATGGCACACATAAACACATGATAACTTAAATCACAGAAGGAAAAACAATACTAAATCACCTTGCCACAAGAATCCCACAAAATGTTGCAAACCCTGGTCTATTTCCTTGCCAAACTGCAGAGATGAATGTACAATAATGCTCAAAGCATTCACAAGAGTCCAACCTTTGAAAATGACTGAAAAAACATATGATATAGACCTACAAACCACCTGTGCTATCCATCAGGGGTCGAATCCATGAGAACAGGGGTGGTTTCATCCATATCTAAACTAGGAACACACAAATAGGCAGTGGAACAACTTGCCTCTAAAACCTAGGAAATTGATTCATTCAACTCCAAACCACCTACAACTGATGTATCTACCTTATCAAGTCAATTTTTATCATTTTTACATCATAGTACATCAATTTACATCATGTCGGCTCATGAATTTGACCATAAGAGAGAAAAAGTCAAACTAGAAGAAAACTAGGCACAAAATAGAGTTTTTGGGCAAAATTGGCACTTTTTCATCATGTGCGTAGCGCCACTTTTTCTGTGCATAGTGCTTTTTCCTAGCTACATTTTGAGGCCTTCCCCTTAACCAAATTTTTTCCACGTTGGCTTGCTAGAAAGGTCCAACTATCAACTTTCTAGGAAAGGTGGAATTTTTAAATGTGGTGCCCATTTGCCCCTCCAAAAATCAGTTATCCCAACACTGCTTCCTGTGTGGCCAAAAAGTGGCAGAGAGGGGATTTTTGAGGTGTTGTTTGCCCTTTTGGTGACCCAAAACTTGTCAACATTTCCTAGTAATTTTTGGGCATGCATAATTTCTCATGAATAATATAAAAATGCAAAGTTTTCCTCCAGATGAGGTCCCTATCAAAAGCGAGCGCCAAGTGGCACTACACACCTGCCAGAAAAACCTGTTTTTTCCTTGAAAAATTCAAAATTGCCAAAAGGTTTGCCAAATTTCTTGAAATTTGACATGAGTGATCTACATCAAGTACTATGCTAGGAAAATGAAGCTTCAGCCAAGATCTTGAGCTTATCTTGCTCTTTCTTACTCCTCAAAGTCTTCCTCAACATGGCTTTCAGGCACCTTATCCTAGTTTTGCAAATTTTGTTTCGTGCCAAATAGTGATAAGCCATGTGCAGCAACATCTTTTTCTCCTTTTTTGCCTTCTCAAGTAGCTTCTCCAAGTGAATATTTCTCCTCTCTAGCCATGATTCCCAGTCAGCATCAATCTCTTGCTTGAGGGGTGTCAATTTGACTTTCTTTCTTTTTGTTGCTTGCTTGTTTTCTCTTATGGTTTGCAACTCCATGATTGTCTGTTTATCCTCAAATTGCTTGTTCCATTGCTCAGGCTAATTAATGATCCACTTAGCCCTTTCAAAGTTGAGAGATAAGGCATGGATGTCAGCTTCTTATTCTTTGATGATCTCCTTGATTTTTGAGCTTTGGGAGCCCAAATCAGTATCGTCATCCTGAATCAAAATAAAATCTCTCTCCTGACCTTCAGAAGGCCCTACCTCATGCAATGGTTGCTTTCCTTTATCATGTACTTGATCTTCTAAATAAGAAGGCAAAGCCCCTTTGAACCTGAGTGAAGATAACATTTTCCTGTTGTCTGGTGAAGGAAACGAGACCCCTTCCACCCCGAGTGGAGATAGTACTCATTTGGTAGCTGCAAATAATCTCCTTGTGTCCTTTTCATAAGTGACAAATACTAGCACACCTATATCTTGAGTCTCATGAACCTCTGGTTGATTTGAAGGCCCTCCTTCCTCTTAAAACAATGATGGGTTCACTTGAGGGCTTTTGAAAACCTCATGTGAAATTAAAGTATCTCATGAAATATTCAACAAACTCAACTGATGCAAAACCACAATCTTGATCAATGAAAAATGATAAATGTTGTTGGACTATTGATGAATAGGTTTTAATTGCACCAATGTAGCCATTTTCTCAATATTTCTACATATGAAATAGGGGAGGTTCATCATCCTCACTCTAGTGAAATGCATCAATAATCTAACATGATAAGTGTACAAGTGAGAAAATCTCCCTTCACAGGTGAAGCATTTGATCATAAGCTTCATGAGTGGAGCATAAGTGTCCTGTAGGTATCTGAAAGGAAAGGCCCTACTGATTTGCTTTTGATAACTAGCCTTGATATAAGGCTCATAATGCTCTTTGCCCACAAGTTGTCCTGTGTTCCACTGTTCACCTACATTTGGAATACCTGTTGCTGCAGCTATAGTTTCAGGTGTCAAAGTGAATGAAACACCTAATAAGTTCACCTGCCCATTGTGAAGATGAAGGACAAATAGCCTGGCAAGTTCATGGTGGTATTTCACCCTCTCCACCATCTCACAAAACTAGTAGCAAGATTGATGTTTAAAATGTTTTACTGTAAGAGGACAAGCGGATAACTCTGTGAGTGTAGTGGGCTCCTCCCAGATGTGTTTTCCTCCCTTATGTGGTTTTCTTGGTGCATGTCTCTTGGGAGGAATCACTCATAGTTTCCTCATCCCTTTCATAAGCTGAATCTGTTTCCATATTTGCCACTGTATGGTGCAAAATGATGAGTATGAAGAGATTTTATTTCAAGAAAAGGTGATTGCTACTTTCTTCTTTGGGATTTGATGAATGGGACTGATGAGTGGAAGGTTTTGATGCTTGCTATAGGGTTATTAGGGAGTGATAGGGTTTTGGGAATGAAGATTAAGGTTTGGATAATAGTGGGAATTTAGGTGTTAGGGTTTGGGGATGGAGGGTAGGATAAGTGTTAATGAGAGAGGGAAAGGGGAAGAAAATGTAAGGAAATGTAGTGGAGAGAAAATTATGCAAAGGAGTAAACAAACAGCAAGAAGGACAAAAACTGCAAAACCCTAGGCAATTTTGCATTATAACTGTGCAACAATTAGGGTTTGAACTTTCACCTTTCAAAACACCATCAAGGATGACCAAATCTCTTTTTATAGCAAATTTGGGGGGTTTACTTACTTTGGAGGAATAGAATTTGGAAATTTGGAGCTTTAGAAGGTCAATTGGATGAGTTTTGAAGTTGGTCAATGGTGCACCACACAAACACCCAAGTGCGCCACGCCCTACTGGTGTGTCGCGCTAGTTCAAATATCTTTCTAATTTCTACGCCCGGTGCGCCGCATATATGCCCAGGTGCACCACGCCAAAAGAAACCTCAAAACTTTGCTCTAATTTTACTCTATTCACCTCAAAATGCGATTTTCTCCTCTTTCTCTCTTACTTTGAACACAAATGAAGTCTTTAACACAAATGAGCACTTTATATACTTTTGACTTTAATTTTTCATTTAGAAAACCCACTTTCTAAGGCTTTCCTTTTCACTTTATTCTTTAAAAACTCTATTTTGCAGTTTGGCTCTCTTTTTGTTATTTGATGGATTAATGCTTGGATTTTCTTATCTCTTTTGTAGGAGCTAGAGTGCAGAATTTTGGCAAGGTGACCCAAGGCTGCATTTCTGAACTTATTACATATGAAAACAATAAAATTACATAAAATTTGTATAAGAAATGGGAAAACCTTGTTTTCACCTCAAAATAGAGTTTTGAGGTAAAATCCCTTTATGGAGTGAATCATAAGTAAATTTTGTGATTTTATGAACTTATTGAACATCCTCATGTGACTATTGGCCTGTTATTGAACTTTTTAAGACCATGATGAGAAACCCTAGACCTAATGAGACTTGAAACCGTAAAATGACTTCTGCAATTGAAATGAAATAAAAATGACAGCAAATGATCTATACATGTGTAAATAGGCCAACAGATGAAAAGCATGAGGGAAATTGATAAGGAACCACTACCATTAGATGATCCATGACCTAATAGAGTGCAACCGATTGGAGAAGACACCTAGAATGCATGCAAAAAGAGAATTTTGATCTCTGATGGAGGGATGAAGATACCGAAACTAATAGCTTCTAGATGAGAGATTATTTTTAAGAAAAAGGACAGAGTTATTTATATACTACTTTATTGCATCGTTTTATGTTGTACACGATACTGATTGATCATCTTAATACCATGCTAGTTCCACCCGTCCTGGTTATAATCCTTTCTGTCTGTAATAAATGAGATTATGGGTATATATATTCTTTTGGACATCTTCAACTTCTTCCACCATCCCTGCTCATAAGGAGTACTAAGCCTCCCTTTATTTATCATAAAAATGTGTAATAATTGCAAAATTTTGTTTGAAGATGGAGGATAAGGGGTCTCATTAAGAGCCAACCTATCATGTTCATAAAGTTGTAACAAAGTGACATTCCCATTATGGCCACTGTACTAGGGTTATGATCCATTGGATAACCAAAATATCCTTGGAACAAGAGGTCTCATCATGAGCCGGTGTGATCACTTTTGGTACATACCAGTGAATGGCAATGTGGTTATCTAGTTACCACGCCAGCACACTAATCTATTATGTAGAACAACAGTGGAACTATCCATTTATAAATTGAGGATCCTGGCTCATATGGGTTAAAAAGCAACCCTATCGAGGCTATGGACGCCTGCTGGTAGCAGAGACTCTACTTTTGATATTGAAGTTATATCTTCTCATCAATTATTACTATAATACCCTTTTCTTATTCTCTCTTTTTATCGGAGAAGTTATTTCCTTAATGTTTCCCTGTTTTGAGCCTTTACGCATGAGAAATTGTTTTTCGATAAATCGCATTATTTTCAGCTAGAATACCATCAGCAAAGCACCTTTTTGGCATATTGTTGTCCTTTTCTTTTTTGCATAACTTATCATCAATCCAAAGCATCCTATCTCTTATTCATAGCTATCTTTACACACTCGACTCTCATTATAACCATATCTCTTGCTGTCCTATTATTGATATTTGTACTCTGCTTCATTTAATGTCGTACTATTCATTTCCTTGCCTTGCCATCAGAACAACACTTTCCTTATGCTTTATGGTCATGAACGCCCTTTTCCAATTGGAGGAGGAAGGTGTGCATTATGGGATAGCATGCGATATAATTATTGCACTTGGCCATAACTTGTTGACTTGACAAAATATTAGTATTGCATTTATATAAAAGTTTTTTCTGATTGAAATTTTTGTATACGGCTTATCTGTTGCTGTTTAAAACGAAAACTATGGATTCAAGAAATTTGCATGCAAAATAGTGATTTGTTTACAGGAGAACAACAAGTATGGAGGGAAACTATATTCACAGCAAGACCACATTATTGCAACTAACAGAAGAGGCTTGAGAAACTCGCGAACGCGAACAATTGTTTAGACATGATGTTCTTTCCTGGATTTCACCTTTTGTATCACATTCAACATCAACTCAAACTACATCAACTTCAACAAATTATAGTCCATACATGTCATTCTACATTTTTTTTCGAAGGTAAAACTTGAGGTAAAATAGCATAAGTTCTAATTTATTGAAAATTTAGGACACTTTCATGAAAATCCATTGAGCATTATTTATCATCATTCATTCCACATCTTTACCACTTCCCATCTTTTAGAGACATATCATCTTTCAATTTGGGGGAGTGTTACTTTCATTCATTTCTTTCTTATGACCATGCCATTAATATTCTTTATCATTCATTGATACTCTTATTCATTCTCAACACCTCTCTTATTCCATGTTGTTTTACACCAAGAATAGATTTCAACAGATTGTAGCAACCACCTCAATTTGTTTTCTAGCATTGCATGTGGGCATGCTAACTCTCTAGTTTGGGGGAGAAATTGCTACACATGATGAATGTTTTCTACTTTCTTTCTCATTTAAGGTAGACAATTTCATTTTTATACAGTGTAGAAATTGATTTGCGTATATCATTAAAACTATGAATTGAATTCTTGTGATTTTTGGATAATAAAAAGGTATCATTAAAATACACAAACCCAGATAATTTCAAGTTAAATTAGTTAATAAAATTTCAGAAATCATTCTCTGTCACCTACAACCATTTTTCTTATATCTCATGATCCATGCATCAAAATGATATGATTTTTGGATCATAGAAGCATTAATATAGTAAATCTACTTGCAAAATTTCAGCAAAATCGGGTTTGTAGTTTTTGAGGAAATGGTTAATTAAGTTTGTTGTTACTTATATCATATTTTGCTGCAACTTCATATACATATAGTTGAACGTCAATGTGAAAATTGTTACGCCTTCATCAACATTGCTAAAATTGAATTTTCATTATTTGAGGAAGAAGTCATTTGTTCCACCAATTTCATGACTTGGGATGAACATTTTTTTTATATAGATTGGTTAATATAGAGACTTCGGGTTGCATGAGGACATGCAATATATTCAATTTGGGGGTGTGTTGGGCCAATAATATGTCATTATTATTATCACTTTTTAACACCTATTTCATTGATTTCTACCCTTCTTTATTGTGTCATTTATCATGATTTATCATATAATTCCATTTTCTAATTATTTATGCTCTTATGAATAAATATTATTTCTTCTCCTTTATTTTTAATAAATTGAGGATTATTATGCATGATTTTAACAATGATGGTTTATTAATAAATTTGTTGTAACATCATTCACCATTTTAGCCTCCAAGATATTTTCTAGATTGTATATTTGATCTCCATCTCATCATTAAATATTCTAACTTAGGAATTCGCTAGAATAAGAAATGACAGTTTTGCATTGGATGTTTCGGGCAAAAGGAGAAGAATCTGAAAAATCTGAAACATAGGTTTTGTTCAGAACGGACTGAATTAGACTTAGAATGAGTAGTTTTCCCCAAATTTGGTCCGTATTAAGAGAAACAGAAGGTTCTCTGAGGACGATTTTCTTAGATTCACTATTGTGGCCATCTTCCAAATTATCTCAGTGGCAATACCAAATTCGACCTGTTCCTGTTGAATGTGGATGGAAAGATATTTCAGATATGATCTTTCTAATCAATCTTTTGTGAACAATCCAATTTAGTTATGGGAATCATTTTGTAACCATCTCTATTGTAACTTCTCTCTGCTCTCTATGCATTTAAATGAAAACAGAGATCAAAGAAGGCAATTATTAGGGATAATGAGAGATAGGATAGGATAGGATAGGAGGAGAAAGGATAATGCAAAGACTTAGCTTTTTTCTTGGGACCTCAAATGTAATTTCAATATATAGAATGTTATTCTGAAGGACAGATCATATTGTAATGAGGAGGGAATTTAATGATTAATATATAATTTG
>APFE030949640.1:30020-53658 GCA_000404065.3 Pinus taeda | reverse complement strand
ATGAATTTTCAAGTCGAGAAAAGATTGTTTTTGCTCTTCTCAAAGCAGCCCCCCACGTCAAGGACTGGTGGGAAACCTACTGTGAGCAAAAGAATGAAAGTACAGGCTCACTATTTTCAGCCACACCCACTTGGGATTCATTCCAGGATGTCATCAAGGAGCAGTACTACCCTGTCAAAAGCTATGAGGACAAATACATCAAATGGACCACACTGCAGTAGGGAAGGGACCAAGATGTGCCAGAGTTCACAAACATTTTTCATACCCTTCACACACAGTTGGCTATCAAAGAATCTGAGCTACATCTGGTACTCAAATATTGCGGCTGCCTACACAAATACATCCAGGAAGAGATGGAGTTCCTGAACATCTCCTCACTCAGCACAACGTGCTGATACGCTGTCAAAATTGAGCAAAAGTTCAAACAGAAGAAGCGAGACTTTGGATCTGCAAATCTCAAGACCAAAGGACAAAGCCAAGGTGGGGTGACCCAAGACAACCCATCAAAGCTGCAAGAAAAGAAAAACACCACGAAGTCGAAGAAGGACATAGGAAAGTGGTGTGAGTTCCACAAGAGTCCCACTCATAACATAAGTGAGTGTCGGACTAAGCAGTCACTAGTGGCCAAGTTGAAGGCTTCCGAATCAGATGCATGTTCCAACCCTGAGCTAGAACCCAAATGACAAAGGGAAGCAGATCATTGATGCAGAGCCCAGTGTCACTTTTGCCACTGCAAAGATCTAGAAGAATGAGCCCAAAGATCCAGAGGAAGGGGAGCATCTTTTCCACTCACAGATGTGGGTGAAGGGTTTGCCGCTACAATTCATTGTCAATATTGGTAGCCAAAAGAACCTCATTTCAGTAGACGTCGTGAAGTAGTTGGGCCTACCGACTACACCACACTAGAAGCCGTAAAGTATCGGGTGGCTTCATGAAGTACGAGATCTCAAAGTTCACCAGTAGTGACAGCTTCCCTACAACATCAAGCCTTTCATAGGCAAGGTATTGTGTGATGTTACACCTCTGGATGTTTGTGATGTATTATTAGGCCAGCCATACTTGTGGAGGTGACATGGTGTGTATGAGTTAAGGCCTCGTGCTGTCATTATTTCTTTGAATAATTCATTATACAGGATACCAAAGGTAGCCCCACCTACCACCACCTCTTTGATCACTACTAAGAAAGGTAGCAAGCTTATCTCCCAGACTAGGAAATTCATTTTTTGTCTGATATGCTCCCAAAGTAAGGGGAAGATCGTCACCACATCCATGACACCCGTGAAGGGTTCCTCCATGTAGCAGCAGCAGCAGCAAAGGAATATGGTCATGACAGAACATAGGAACAACTTCTCCTCACCCACAGGGGTACCACACAAGCTTCAGGTGGGCAACAAAGGTTGGTTGCATCTGCAGAAAAAATGCCTTACAAGAGCCCATCAGAAGCTCCAACCACGCCAACATGGTCCTTACACCATTACTAAGGCTGTGGGAAATAATGCTTTGGAACATAACATTCCTCCATTCCTTCTCTTGCAATGAGTGTTCAATGTGGACCGTCATCGACCATGCTTCCCACCATTAATGGACACATCTGAGATTTAGAACAGCTCACCAAGGACCAAGTTCAACAAATGGAGGAACTCAACGCAATGGGGACCATTGATTCCTAAGGGGGGAGGAATGATCTAGGTGGATGTTGTTGGCCACCCACCTATCCCATTTGGACCCTCGCAACTGTCTCTTTCCATTTTTCAGTTTCCGTAATTGTAGCATAATTTACTATTTTTAGTAGTTTTCGGGTCCTGAACTTCTCGAGCCGTTTTGAGGGCCTAAACGATGTTTTTTGGGAAATATGGGAGCAACATGGGTCCATGGATTGATGTTTCTCTTCCCAAAGTTATAGCTCTCAGATAGATATTTCTAACGAGCTATTGTACATGTTAAATAGAGATCGGGTGCCAAAGTTATGACCCCGGGAAACTGATGTACCAATTTACCCAAACGGGGCCCACAATTTGGTGTTTCATCTTCTAGGGTTAGGTTTTGGGATGCAAAGGGTTTTCCATTGTTTCTCAACAATAAATAGGCCTTCAAACCTCATTGTAATATAGTTTAGAGGCATGTAGCCGCCACATCTCTTCTCAAAGATAAGCTACCATCGCCCTAGCTAGTTTATTTCCATTCCTGTTTGTAAGCATATTTCAGTATTTTACAGTAATGAAATGAAGTATTATTTCCGCTGCATCTTTGTGTTTATGGTTATCTCTATAATTTATTTCATTCTTGTTTAAATCTGGATCAAAGAGTGAGTAGATCAGAGAGTATTGGCTTATTTCACTCTTTACAAAATATCTATAATTTTTTTATGAAATTTCTAATTATGAATGATATAGGTTTTAAAGTAAATTCTATTAATTTTCATAATTTAAGGGGTTTCACTGATCTAGAAATAGAGATGAATAAAAATAATAAGAGCTCACTGATGATGACATAGTCGCACGGGCTCTTGAACATCTTTTCTATTCCCTTGGAGTCAAGTCAGCCAGATAGGAGAGGTTCATATATTCCCTTGAAGTCGAGCCAGCTAGCTAGATAGATGAGGTTCGTCTATTATAGAAGTCGCTAAATCAGTGCCTTTTCCCCTTTGCCCTCTCAGGAAGACTTCTGTCTGTAGTGGAAAATTAATCAGATGAGATGTTGACTTCTATGTAACCATGGATTGTCTATAGAGAGCAAGCCCGATCTTTCATAGAATCTGGGAAACCACCCTCCCTAGGCACCCATCATTCCACAAACAAACAACCTGTCAGAATTCTATCAATGCCTATCCTGTATGCTTCTTCCTTGCATCTTAAACGAAAATGAAAAAAGGAGATAAGAAGGGGGAAGGGGCTTCCAGCCTGATTAAGAATAGGGCTGCCAGGAGGGCTTATCCATGCAAGTCCAAGGTCAACATTTCTTAAAAGGATACACAGTCAAGAAAACTAGTAATTCTTCATGTAAATTGCCACTAGATTCTAAAATCTCACACTTTTATATACATAAAAAGTACATAAAACACAAAGACCAATTTAAAACCGAACTACTAAATTTATAAAAGGAATGTAAAAACATAAATTAATTGAAGGTTAACATGTGCATGCCTTTGGTATGCATCAACCTCCTTTGTCTCTCTCACTCGATCCAACAACAAACTATTAACCATTGTGCTTGTCTCTACCTATTCAACCCGTTCTCTTTGTTTATGGATAAGCTCCCTGATAAGGAGCTGCATCCCAGTAGGTCCATCTGCAACAGTTCAGTGCTTGATCCCCTGCCTTCACCTAGAGACATCCAATTTTGGTTCACCATATCCCCATCAGCTCACCTACCCAAAATGCGCTCAGTCAGCCACATGTCTCCTTCCTTGCTTAAGGGCCTTTCAAAGGTGGAAGAGAAAGGTGAGTTCATGTTATCAGGTTGGAAATATTGATCGATTGGGATTTGATTCCATCTCTAGACCCGAGCTATGATTTCAATGTGTGATTTTAGCGTACCCCCAGACCAACTAGATTTCTTTCTGAATGGGTTATGTTTGTAGAGATCAAAGGAGACTAACATATCCAATTGTTACATTTTCTCTTTAACCAATTGATCCTAACTAGCTAGAGAGGATCACAACACCCTATCGGCCATAATTTTGGCATTTTGAGCATCTAAGCCTCTCATTATGGGTTTTTTGTTCTACTCCTTTATTATGATAAACTTATAAGTAAGGATGCAAAAAAAATATTGGATTTGGAACCAGAGATTTGAGGTGTGTGTACTCTATGTACTCCTCTGTGTGTGTGGGTGGAAATGCAGCGAAGTTAGAAATGAAATATACCTTGGCTCAGTTAATGGATTGAAGATCCAATGCTGGGGTTTGATATCGAATTTTCTACTCGTAAAACCCTAATTCGCAAGTCTCTTCAATATCGTTTTCCCTCCCACCCATGAAAAGTGAAAATACAAAAGTTGTTTTAGAACTTAAATGAAGATGGGAGGGCTTTTGTACATAAAAATTAAGGGTGAATGTTTTCAAAAGTGTTAAAATTTTCCTCCCTCAAAAACAATAAATACAATATTTTATTTAATAAGTTTGTAGGTATATTTGACAAACCAACACCTTTTTTTAAGATTGTGTTTGAAAACATTTCTTCCATATTTCGTGTGTTTATCATAATAATAATAATCTAATTTTAAGATTAGCTTTTTTGTATAATGATTTTATTGTTAGGTTATATAGGTAGGCATGTTGTACTTTTGGAATTTGAAATGGAAACACATGATCTTAACTTGGTTCTATTGAAAACATTTAAGTGTTATTGTATATTAGGTGGGTGCAAACAAGAGAGATGGTATGTGAAGTGGATTTAATAGTTAAAAACAAGTGTTAGTTTCCTAAAAATCATATGACAAATTTTCAAGGAGTGGGGTATGTACCTTTCTTTAGGTTAAATATATTCAAATTGTTTTATGAATAGGGTTGTAAGACCCTATGTTTCCATATTGAGAAAGTGGAGTCCCCTACAAGTCACTCACATAGTTTAAGTTCTCATAAGAAAAGTACGTGTTTTTTCTTAAGATGTGAACATTTAATTTTAAGTAGTGTGATAATGTGGTTTAAACGAAGCATTCAAAGATGAAATGAGCATGCACATTTGGGATGCTAGTGCTATGTTATACTTGAGGCATGAGTGCACATCTAGGAAGATTAAAAAGGGTTGAAGAGGCGGAATAGTTAGAGAGGTTTGGTGGGTTGTAGTCTCACTTAGAGGTGTAGGCAAGCAAATTAAGCACCATGATAAGTTGTGAGGCAATATTAAGACGTTTTATGAGTTTCACGAAGGAAACTTGGCAATGGTACTAAGTGAACATTCCTTGGTCAAAGTTGATACCCTCTCCTTGGCACTACCACTTTGCAAGACAAAGAAGAAACGTGAAATATATGTGCACCCACTAAAGAAGTTGGCAAGGTTTTTGGAACCTATATAGGTGGTTTTGTCATGTTGAAAAAGGAGGTGTTGGAACTTGGAAGTTGACAATTGGAGTAGATTTTTCATTGGGCATCAAGGAGGTGCAAGGATCTGATAAGGAGAAATTTACACAAATCTAACAAATAGGCTATAATGGGTTAGTATATTAGTGTTTAGGGACATCCAAAGTTGAAGGTACATTTTATGGAGGTTTAGTCTAAGCGCTTGGGTGTAGGGAACATATTATGGGTATCTTGGACTTTTGGTGTGTGTTAGTGGTGTTAGTGCATTATATTTGATGAGAACTAGCTAGAATGTGTTCCATGAAGATAAGAAGGCCACAAATATGAGATGGCTTAACCAATTGGCATTGTAAGGTGGGTTATGACCTAGTTTTGAGGAGACAATTAAAACCATCTTAGAGTGTGATGGGTTGTACCATGGACTTAGGTCCACTTGCATGGGTTGAGATGTAAAGGTACCCCATGAGTTGAGGAAAATGATTGCAATATTTACCTATATAAATTGTTTATAATATATGATTAATGAGTTTTTTTTTGGAGAATGGAAGAGGAAGATAATAAAGGAGATGCATTGAGGTTTTTTGTAAATCAATCAAAAGGAAGGAAAAATGTCTCCTAATAGCAAGTTTTTTCAAGTTTCCTCTTTAATAGGACTAAATTTTAGTTCAGCTAGGGAGTTGGCCTCCAAACTATTGATTTAGTACTCCAAAATCTAGGACATGACATATCCAAGCTAGTACATTAGATAGATTCATCTTAAGAAAATATTGAAAAGGCTAAGGTGAAGATATTCGCCTTTTAATGTGGGTCTTAAACCTTCCATTTTAAAATGCTGAAACACTCAATTCCAAAGTGTAATCCATGGTTTGATTATTTTTATTTCAGTTTGGCCTTGAATGTTGACATGTTTCTTTGGGTTTGGTTACCAGTTTTTCATTTCATTTATCTATTGAGAAGGTATTCAAGGCTATAAGGGATAAGATGGTTATTTTACAACACCCCTCCCTTAAAACCATACAAAGATATGGTGTGCCACATTTTGTTGTTCTAATATTTCAACCACAAGCCTTTCCTATGAGGATGCCTTTGAAGGGAGGGTATGTAAAGGAAGTGGGAAAAAACAAGATTTTATGTTGAGTCGAAGGAGGGGCATGGATTGTAGGTGTCTCTAGAGGTCTTGACAAAGGTGAGGGGAAATGGAGTTTACCTCCTATTACAACATCTACTATTCCACCATTCGAGGTGCTAGAGGGCACTAAATTTATCGGTCAGAGGTGAATGCTCACAAGGATCTTAAAAATGACAAGGTATGTGTGATTTAGCATATGATTGATTCTTTAACAATTGGCTTTTTAGGTGATATTTCCTATTAAATGAAAAAAGTTGAAGCCCTACCACCTATAGAATAAGTAGAGTATGAAAAAATGTTTCTTAAGATTCAAAAAAATCTCTCTATCTTTTTTCCATGAGATCCATGGAATTTATGTTCAAGCATTGATAACTTGTGTTAAGATATCATATTTGATTTGAGGCATATATACTTCTTCAACTAGTGGTGGAGATTCTAAACAATGAGTAGGAAAATTTGTTCATTTACATGGTTGGTATCAATAAAGTATTTTCCCTCTCTACCCAACTCTAAGATGAGGAGTGTGTGTAATGGACTTATTATTGTAACAAATTGCAAACATTGGATTAACTTGAAGTTTAAGGGCTTGAAGTGGTTGCCTCAACCTACAAATATTTAAAGGAACTGTGTTTTTTTCAATTAAACCCTTGTGGTCAACGAGTTGCAAAAGAGGAAGGCCTTATGGCTATTTTTAAGGGGTTGCAATGAACTTGGTCTTGTGCTAAATATGTAGAGATGATGTTATTGGTCATGATCTTAGTACATTCTTCTCTATAATGTAAATACTTTCTTACCACCTTGCACTGTATAAAATGATAAATATTTTGTTGTTACTCTGATGTACATGTTGAAGTTGCACTTGCATGACTATGGGAAACAATGGTTAGTTATCCTTGTGTAAATGGTGAATATCATAATTACACTATGCCCACAAATATAATAGTGAATAGTGTCTAACTAAATCAAAACCCTAACCATCAACCCAACCTCCATTTATGAGGCTTCAACCAATTGTCCGTCCTTAAGGTAACGACTTATAATTATTGATGGATAATGTTTCTAACTCACGAAACCTTGTATTAACTAGGGGGAGTTCGATGGAACCTAAATGATGTCAAGGTGAGGGTAATAACCAAAGTTCAAAATATAGCACAATAACCTAGACATATGTCTTTATACTAGGGCTTGATATAAGTATAAGGAAATTTATCAATTGGTGGGTGGGGGGGTGGTAAAGAGCATATAGCTCGACTCGTATAGTTAAAAGAGAGAAAATAATTCCACCGAAGACCTAAGAAGAGACTCACAAACATTCACAGGGATAATATTTTTAGGCCTTGATGCAGCTAATGAGGGCAGGGAGATATTTTGCAACCTATTAGCACACATGAATACATTTTTCTCCTCTCTCACACCTTGTCAATTCTAGAACAAACCTAGGAATAGGGAAAATGATAGATAGGGAGAAAATGGGAGGCCAAATAGTAGGAAAGGGAAAATCGAGTTAGCCAAGCCCTAACTAACCTGAAGCATGGAGCGAGAAGTAGGAAAAGGAGAAAAATTGGGATATGGAGAAACATAACTAAAAGAGCACAGTGAGAGGAGAGTAAGCGAGAAGGAATTGAGAGTGAACAAGATCAGGAGAGGGCAATGAAAGGCAAGAAAGTCACTGGGTAACTACTCGAAGGGCATTGTTGCAAAGATGGTTTCACACTTGGACATCGTGAAGTGAATACCATGAAGATAGAAAACTGAATTATGATATCAGCGGTAAGCCTCCATCATGTTGTTGAACTGTACATTTGACATTTACTGCATAAAGCTACCACTTCTCTGCATCTAATTAACAATCGAGTTCTCAGGTCTAGCGCAATGGAAAAATCAATACCACAAATCTCTTCTTATCACTACAATTTCCAAAATATCTTATAGTCATAGAATTTCAGGTTAGTTGTACAATCCAAGATTCGTGAACCTTATCATCATGCTTGTGGCTTAGCCACCTTCCTAATGGTGTGGTAAAGACACCTAGTAACATTTTCGCAACGAACGCTATACAATAAACTTAACCCTAGTCTCTTAGTGAAGAGCAAGTAATTATCTAGCCTATGGAAGGGTTCTTGGATTAATTGTTGGTGAAACTCATTATAGTTAAGTGTGCTAATGTGTATTGGGTGTTAGTGAGTGCTAGGGAAGCACAAGGGAGCACTAGTTCAAAATTCATGGAAATGAATGAATAAGAGTGTGTGATAGGGAGTGTTAGCGAGTTCGAGGTGTGGTAAGGGGAGAGTGACATGATATGCTAAGCAACACTAAGTCATTCTAGCGTTCAAGAGTGGTATGCGTCGAATATGTGCCAGGTGCTAGGGTGTGACAAAATGTGCTAGGAAGTGTTAGGGAGTGTTAGGGAGACACAAGGAAGCACTAGGTGAAAATAATGCATGTAAATGAATGATTAAGGGTCTATGAAAAGAAGTTTCTATGAGTTCAAGGTGTGCTAAGGATGGAATGACAAGGTATGCTAGGTAGTGATAAGGCATGCTAGAGGCCATGGAAACATACCAAGATGTGCTAGGTGCTAGAGTGTGCCAATGCATGCCAGGGAGGGTCATGGAGTGCCAAGGAAAGAAAAAGGGAGCACTCGTTTCAAATGCATGGAAATGAATGAATAAGAGTTTGTGACAAGGATTGTCATCACATTCTAGGTGTTATAAGGAGGGAGTGAAAAGGTATGCTAGGTAGTGCCAAGGAATGCTAAAGTGCCAGAGCGACATGCCAAGATGTGCCAAGTCCTAGCATGTGCAAATGTGTTTTAGCAGGTGTTAGGGAGTGCCATGGGAACACAAGGGAGAACTAGTTGAATATGCATGGAAATGAATGAATAAGAGTGTGTGGTAGGGAATTCTAGTGAGTTCCAATTCCACTAAGGATGGAGTGACAAGGTTATATGCTAGGAAGTTCCAAGGCATGTTAGAGTCCCAAGGAATTTCAAGGAGTGGTAGGGTGTTCTAGGGAGTTCCAAAGTTTTTGCTTATGGGGGCCTGACCCAATTTTGAAGTTATTTAGCCAAACAAATCCCTAAACTACTATCCCTTTCGGCATCAACCCGCAGAATGTGGACTAAAGCCTCACATGAACCAGTACGGGGGGATGCTGGAACCAAGTTTCGGCACCCTTAAGATGTCTGTGATGTCAGTTTTGTCCAACTAGACCTTGCCTTCGTGTAGGTTGCTTCGCGCTCTTTTCCACCATTCAATACCTTCGCAAAGTGTCACAATCAGCTTTCGTGCTACCTTAACCAGGGGCTAAGATGCTCTCGCACTTCTAAGGTAGCGAACTGCACTATTTACCAAACTACACCAAGTATCTTACTTATCTTATTATCATATCTGAATTATCTTCGCAAAAATAGATATTCTTCCTTACATTTACTTAATCAATATAGTTATACACATTCGCGCATCATATAAGCATTAAAAGTGAAATTCATACCCAATATAACAGATGCATAAGCAATAAATAAATACACAGAATTGATATAAAATCCTCTTTGTTAATACTTCCAACTGTTTACAAACTCGACTTGCCCTGTGCCCTCAGTTGCAGGGGTCTGTGCACTCAGTTGCAGAGCCTCTTCCTATGCTATGACCCAAAACTAGACTTTACACTTCACAAATCTATCTTGCATACATCATATCATTTCCATATCGTGATGTCTTAACGACTTAGAGATTCTCTCTATTTATACAATTCCATGGTCCATGGACCATGGGTAGATCTTCTACAGCCGACATTACAATATCAAAATTAAGGGAAGACAACCCTATGACTCTTTAATAAAATACGCGCAAAGAGCCCACAAAATGAGGAATCTTTACATTGGAATAACAAAATTGACCAAAATCTGGGCTCTAAGCCCCAAAACTTCCCTTGGGGGATCCCGTGCCCAACAAGCCCCCAACACAAACATCTGGACTCGCCCTCAAGTCACTCTGTCGGTGTGGAGATATTTGCACGAAGAGCTCCCAACTCTGATTCAATCACTACAAGTTCAACAACGCACTGAGCGGCTGCTTGCTGAACTTCCTCTATGCGTTGTTTGGTGATCACTATTGTTGAGCTGCTTCCCTTAATCCTCTCTTGAGTTTCTTACAGTTACGCGAGCTTTGCTTCAATGGAGGTTGTAATGGTATAAGCTGCATCGATCCATGGCTGTAAGCGCACCTTCAAAACTTCTTCCTTATACTGAGTGACATCCACCTACTCCTTGAGTGCATTTTCCCGCTGCATCCTTGCAAGCCTCTGTGTAAGGAAACTATTTGCACAGTCCCTTTTATCTTGTCGTACCTTTGTTGCAGCTCATGTGTCTCTATCTCTAAGTGCTCTATGTTCGGGTCCTCCTGTAGGGTGGTGAGGACCTTGAATGATTGCTCAAACAGCTTTGTGCAGTCTGTCACTGCACTGTCAATTGTCGTCATTGATGTTATAATCATGGTGGTGCGTAGTTCCTTAACCTTTGGTGGAGTTGAAGACTGCATCTTCAATAGTAGTTCTATTATCTGAAGGTTTAGCTCCAGCTAAACCCTGGCCATTTCAGCTCTGGTGTCATGCACTCTTGCTTCTAACTTTCAGACATGCGCCTCCACTGGTTCCTCTGCTTGGATGGCCAATTCCAAGACCATCTGGCAGGATTCCTCCACCACCTGCACTATCTTCCTATTCTACACCACTACCTCGTTGCGCTGCAGGCTCAACTACATAATGTTGATGTACTTCTCGCTCATTACCAGTAGCGCGCAACTCTCCCTAGCCTGTATTTTTGTAGTGACTCCATCCTGCAAAATATAGAACATCTCTCAATGAAGCGTAGCCATGTTTAACCTGATCCCTTTCAAGCCACTGACCATAGGCCTGTCAGCCTCATTCTCTGTAACGAGTGCTCCATCTAGTAGCATTATTGTGTTGGTCATCTTGGCACGCAACATTTCCTTAGCCGCAGAAGTGTCGACTATGAGGTTGGTTGACACTATGCCAGCCTGTGGAGTGTGCACCTGCAACTCTTGTATCTATGTCCAGAGAGCCGCCAATAGCATCTGGTGTTGTTCCTCAAACTATTGGAGGGCCTCCACAGTGACGTCCCTCACTGTTTTGCCAATATCGTGCAGGTCCCCTTCAGTAAGGGTGATAGGGTTGAAAGATGGTTTTGGGGCCATTGTCTTCTTTTGTGGCCCCATCTTCTCTCATGGTCACAGATGCTTTAACTGGGTGGACTTTTTCTAAAGGTCTGCACCAACTTGTTTTGTATCTATTGGCTTATTGGGGCCTGACCTAGGTTTGGAAATAATTAGCCAAACAAATCCCAGTACTACTGGGCCTTTCAGCAACAATCTGCAAAGTGAGAACTGAGGTCTCACCCAAAGTAGTATGGGAGGGTGATAAAACTAGGTTTCTGCACCCTTGATACGTTTGATGAGTTCGCCTCGTTTGCAGTTTGTCCCTATGCACAGGTTTCTTTGTGCACTTTCCAGTTCCTCACAGCCTGATATACTGCCTTCATGCAGCACTACCCAGGGGCTATGTGTTGTGCTTTGTGTTATTACACAAGACCTTGCTTATATTCCTATATTAGTTAATTATATTTACCTAATTGAGTGCTTCAAGTTATACTTAACAACATAGAACCTTAATATAGGTGTGCGCAGTAAATAAACAGGATATTTGCAAATTATATCAGTCATGCATTGACTCAAGAACAAATACATAGAATTATAGTAAAATTTCTCTTTATTGATTCTTTCCATGATTGCAGACTTGACTCGCCCTGCGCACTCAGCTGCAGCGGTCCATGCACTCAGCTACGGACTATTAGGCCTCTGCGCACTCAGCTATAGAGCCTTCTCGTACTCTACGACCCAAAAACACACTCTACACTTGACTCAACCAATTAGACTTCTCATGCTCATCTATATCTTTTTTCCCTTAGAGCCTCACCCTATTTATACAATCCCATGGTTTGTGGACCATGGGTAGGTCTATCCAACCGACATTACATTACAAAATTAGGGTGGACAACCTTGTGACTCTATCATTCTTTTGCACTCTGTGCTTTCAATTTGCGAAGCTTTTACAACAAGATTTGGTCAAACCCCAAAACATGCATTGGGGGGGGACTCCATGCCCAACAAACCCCCAACACAAACATTGTGACTTTCCCTCAAGTCATTCTATTGGCACGGAGATCTTTGTGCAGAGTCCCTCCAACTATTCTCGAGTTGTGCGGAGGTCAGCAACGCACTTAGCTACTGCTTGTTGGATCTGCTACATTCATTGTTCCAAGACCTCTATGTCAAGAGTTCTTGTTTGCATCAATATGTGCATCCCCTACATTTGTGTGAGCTTGCCTTCAATATCTACAGTGATGGTGAAGGCCTTGTCAATCCAAGGTTGAATGCGCACCTTTAGGACTACTTCCTTGCGTCGTGCCCCATCCATCTGCTCTTTCAATGCTTTAGCCTGTTGCATCCACGTGAGCCTCTGACTGAGGGCCATCGTCTGTGCAGTTCCTTTGATGATGTCGTACTATTGTTGGATTTCTCGTGCCTCTTTCTCCAAGTGCTTGATGTTGGGGTCCTCCTACAGATTTGTGAGGACCTCAAATGATTCTTCCAACATGTTGGTGCTGTCTCGCACTGCACTGCCAATTTCCTCCAATCCCGTTGTGATAGCGTTGGTGCACTATTCTCTGACTTCTGGGGGAGTGGATGGCTATGCCTTTAATGATAGCTCGATGATCTGAAGGTTCAGCTCCAGCTGAACCTTTGTTATTTCTTCCCTCACCTCGCAGACCCCTATTGCTAACCTGTGGATCTGTGCCTTTGCTAGCATGTTTGTTGGGATGGCCAACTCTAGGATGCTTTGGCAAGCGTCGTCTATCACTTATACCAGCTGTTTATTTTGTGACACTGCTTCATCATGCTGCAAGCTAAGTTTTTCCATATTGATTTTTTGCTCACTGAGGACTTGTAGTGTGTCGCTCTCCCTAGTTCGCAGCTCTGCAGTTAACCCATCCTGCAACACATATAGGGTCTTTTGTGGGAGTGTAGCTAGATTGATACTAAGACCTTTCAGCGTGCCAACCAAAGGCCTGTTGCCCTCATTTGATGTCACTAGTGCCCCTTCCAACAGCGCTATGGTGTTCGTCATCCGCACGCACAACATCTGTTTTTCTGTTGTTGAGTAGACTACGAGGTTGGTCGAAAAGGTACCAACTTGTGGAGGGCACGCCTATAATTCCTACAACTGCGCTCTGAGGGCCCCCAATACAATCTAGTTCTCTTACATGAAATCCTAGAGAACCTGATTGATGACATCATGCACTGTCTCACCAGTGTCATGCAGATCACCCTCAATTAGGGTGATTGGGTCAATAGAAAATTTCAATGCCTTGGCCTTCTTATGCAACCCTACCCACTCTGCTGGGTGTTGCCACTTTAGTTGCATTGATGAGATTTATGGGTTCGTGCCTCCTTCTTCTGTCTTTGCTTCCTCTACTTCTTGCCCTTGTGTCGCGTGGCCCTCGCCTGCCTTCGTGGCTGCCTCCTATAATGTTGCTACTGCTGCGGCCTTCTCCTACTCAGCTATGTTTTGTGCTACGTCCCATGTTGCCCACACTTCTACTATCATTGCTTCCTTCCTTCACTTCTCGGCCAACTGTGTGATGCGTAAATTTTCCTCGTCTTTCTTTCTTTGCGCTACCAACTTCTCGATCTCTGTGATGTCTGGGGCACGCCACTCCAGCAACCATGCCTCCAGTACATTGAAAATGACGTTGTCTATGAATATGAAGGGTATTTTTGTCCACTTTTTAGTTGGTTCCTTTTGCACTCTTATACAGATGTTATGCATGTTTTCTTTGAATTTTGCAAAACTCCATTGATAGTTGTAAACAGTGGGTGAAGCCCACAACTTACAGCTAATCCCCATTCTGAGGTTCATCTCCATGGACACCCAGAAGATTTTACTGTCATGGATCCTCTTAACATCCTTTGTTTCCTAGAGAAAAGCGTACTTCGCGGCCTCCGGTAAATCCCTGTCAATTATGGGGAATTGACTATCCTCCAACAATTCTCCAACCACGAGCACTATGGACAGCAGAAGCCATGCATAGTGGAACATTTTTCTCTATTCATGAGCTTCGTGGCAATTTTCTAAAAGCTCCTTGCAGAGGAACTCGGACCAGTTAAACTAGATCCCCTCCGTGCACTGCTCAGCCAGCGCTACCACTGATGTGGTTACATCGTCTGTGCGACACTTGCACATGACCTTTCCTACCATGACTTGGGTTTCCACGTGCACAACTTTCTCCTTGATGCTGGAGATGACGTAGCCTCTCTTCTTCTTTTCCAACTTGTACTTTTTCTTCATGGCCTCCGTGATGGCCAAGTCACTACCCTTCCCTTATGATATGTCTATGGGGTCCTCTCCTTTGCATGGAAGCCAGGAGACATGGTGAATCAGGTCTATCGTGATGGGGATGGGCTCCTCTAGCCACAAACACCCATCATGCACCAGGAAGAGCAGCTGCCTAATGACAAAAATGGTTATAGGGGCACGGTCAAAGTGCACACCCAGAGTAGGTTCAGTAGCCTAGCCTTCTCCACTCCATGCAACCACTTTTATGGCTCTAATTCAGTCACCCCACCATGGGCTTCTGCTTGGGCTTCATAAGGTTCCTTGTCTTAAGGTGAGGGAACTTCTTGTGGTCAGTGAGGTCCCAATCTTCAAATTTTAGGGTCGGCATCCGCCCTAGGTGCATACCCTCAAAAATAATGTTTTCTGGGAGGGTGGGGTTTGGAGCAAGCTCTTAGTCTTGTTGAGGTCCTTGAGCACTTTCACCTTCCCTTTTCGTGGGGTGACATAGGCAGGAAATTTTGTCGCGGGGTGCACGGGCTGAGTGTCCTCCTCCATGCCTTCATCCTCATCCTCTGCGATGATAAAGTCCTCCAGATCTTCTTCTTCTTCATCTGTCTCTATGGTGACAGCTTTCCCCTTCTCCTCCATTGGCTGCTTGGTGTGCAGTGGGTTCCGTAGGGACACACATATAAGAACTACTTCTTGTTTCTCCTTCTTGGGTCTTGGTGTGCGTGGCGATTTCTGGACTTCTGCCACAATCCTGGAACCTTCCGAAGCATGCCCCATAGTCAGGGCCTATACGGCCTTTTCGACAGTCATTTCTATTATCATAACATCCTTAGTTGTTTCCATTGTATCTGTGCAGAAATCTATCACTTGGAAACTCAGGGGCTCAATCAACGCTCTACACTCAACAATTAGGGCTCTGCTCAATAGCTCAATTTGTAAATGACCAAGTGTTGTTTTTTGGGAAGCCCTTTGTAATTTAGAGTGCTTTTTGAATTTGAATTCGATTGTTCCCCCCAAATCCAGTTCATTAATGCTCCCTTGGCGACAGATTTTTCAAAATCTTGCACATATATTATGTCTTAAATGCCTATCGCCGCTCCATTTGGCCTCAATTCGAGCATCCCATTGTGAATAGTGACTTCAACAGTCACTTTCTGGCCAACCCGCATAGAAACATAGCCCCCCATGCATGGTCATGGACCTTTTGACTCTTTGCTTATGTGCACATCTTCAATATCGCACAACTCCCGAACAAAATAGTTTATAGTCCCGCGCTCCCTTTCAACTACTTGGAGTGCTAAGACTGCTCGTTCCTTAGATAGGCATGTGGCCACACCACCTATGTGCAGTTTCCTCCGATCATCCAACATTCTTCCTGGGAAATACTTACCTTTTACTATTACTTGCAGCGTCACACACCTTATCCTCTATAGTTTATCACCTTGGTTAATTCTCTTAGTAATATGCGGTCCAAGCCAAGGCATCATATTGATCAATTCACGGGGATAGTCCTCAAGCTTGTCAACATGATTGTGCACACCCTGTTTTATCACCATGGTCTTGTTATTGAGAAACTCATCCCTTATCTCATCTTCCAACTTCTTGACTTTCGCTTCTACCAAAGTGCTTTTCCTCCTTAATTGCACCCTTTCTTTTTCAAGTTCTTGGAACCTAAAATTTCCTTGTTGGATTTCTTCCTCAAGTCCCATGTGTTCTACTTCTTGCGGCTATGTGATCCCTTCTTTTCAGGCTCCGCGAACCATCATATCTACTGGTGCTACTATGCACGGACTAGGATTTTCATGCTCCATGGGGATTACAACATTCACTTCATACTTCAGCTTTGGAGGTACCCATGTGGTTAGGGTTTTGCAAACGGTCCTATATGCCCAGAGAACTACTAGTACGCGCATGTCCCAATCAACCTGGTTCACGTGGTGGACTGTGTTCAGTGGTTTGCATACTTTGTCAAAAGCTTCTCTATGAATATGCTTCTGCATGCTTGGTCTTACCATACTTTCTGGTCCCAAATGGAAGGGTCATTCATGCCATTGTCTTGCTTGTACCTGCGCCTCAATCATGTCTCCTATTGCTAGTACTGGGTGAATTCCTGCAAGTTTCATAACATATGCTTGTACCCACCTAGAAAGGTGGGCGCGCAGGTCATTTTTTCTGTCATACTTGTCATTTAACCACATCTAAGGCTTCCCAAATCATAGGCGCATCATCCTTCAGCAGTCGTGCCAGTCATCAAAACTCTTTTGGTGCGTACCCCACCACCTTATGGGCATAGCTCTTAGTGCCCATTTCAGAGTGTCGAAACATTGTTGTTCTGACACTTATTTTTCAAATTTGTTCAGGAAATCATCAAACTCGCTCAACCCATCATACGTAGGAAGATCTCTAACCTTTGTTGCTACATAGCACAACAACCTTGTCATCATGTTACAGTTGAGCGTACTTACCTTGTGTAACCAGTTTTGCCATCGTTCTATCTCTTCATCAGAATCTGATGTACAGGAGCTTTCACGCTCCCATGAGATTCAACCATATGTGCTTGGATTTACCCAGTCTTTCTCGTGCGTAGTTATCTTGTAGATACAGTCTAGATCATCATCGGTGTTGTAGTCGTGCACTGGCTCTGTGTAACATGATCCATCCACAGGGTCTAAAGGTACCACTACATGCAATGACTTTTTCTCAAAAATCATCTTGTGCTTCTTTAGATTTATCACTCCATTCATGTTAGTAGCCCAATCTATTTCCAATAGCACGGGATAGTGATTTTTGTCATCAACAATCCCAATCACTTCGAAATCTGCTAGCATGCTTTCTCCTTCGACATCTACTATGATTCCCTGTAATCTCCCCATAGGTAGGATCTTTTGCTTGTTTTCCATTCACAGTTGGATAGGATACCATTACAATGCAGGCCTACCCATGCGCTCTGATGTCTACTTTGGTAGGACGTTTGCGTGCGATCCTAGATCCATAATCGCTTGATCCATCTCATATTCCCCGATCTGCGCAGTCAATCTCATCTCCGTTCCTGTTTGCATCGTGTGCTTCCTGAGCTTCCACAATACGCGCAGTTCTCTTGGCATGGTCCCAACACATCTAGTTATGAGTTCTTGTAGCCCCTTTGCAGCCTTGCTATCACGTAGTAGTTTCATGCATGTCTTCAAGAATGTAGTGAGCATCGATGGGTCCACTTCCAGCTCCAGTCTGTCTTTACTTCCTGAAGTGGAGGCATCCACGAATCTCTTCTTAGCTTCCATGAATGTCTCCTCAGCATGCTCAAAATCAAATTTTGGTTCCTTCACTGGGGCTTTACGAACCTAGGTACTTTCTTTCATATGCTTACCTTTGTCATTAGGGTCTTCCTCGCATGGCTCAGACCTCATCATTTGCAGGTTCTGAGTCGGAGGAGGTTGGAGTTCTCCTTTATCGTGTAATCTCGCTATCAATGTGGGATAGTCCTTTGTCTCATGATCAAACTGCATACAATATAAGCATGATGGTCTCGTTGGATTTGTACAATCACGGGCATAATGCCCCGACCCTCGACAATTGTAACATATGTCCACGACCTCTTCTTGGTCCCATTCAATCTCAGCCTCGTCCGCGCCCCTAAAATCCAGTGCATGCCATTCCTGCATTTTGATCGAGGGGCATGTTTTGGCCTGAACTCTGTAGGTGCACTCATCATGGCCTACTGACCTATAGAAATTACAAAACAATTGCTGGGAATTCCACGTATACTTTTGTAGTAGATGGCAGTTATCTGTAGCATGTTTTCCTCCTATTTGACAAATCGTGCACCATAATGCAGGTGCCGCGCTTGGTGCTACTTGTGCCTCTGGTCTCAATGGCATTGATCCTCCTCCCGTGAGGTAATTCAAGAACACTGGGCAGTGGTCCTTGTCATGCCCCTGGCACTTGCACTTTATGCACCATAACTCGTCACACACTTCTAGATGAGTCATCATGTCCTGCTTCAAACTCTACATCTCCAGCCACAAGTTTTTCAACTATGTGTGGATCGGTTAGACACCCAGGTTAGGATCTTGTATCAGAGTCTCGTGCAATCTCATCGCAACCTCCAAATCCTCAGCCTGAGTGGTTAGCCTTTGTTGTGATAGCGCATTCCATAAATGCAGTGTTAACAAGGGTACAAACCATTTGCGGTGATGCCCATCTGTTAAGGTCATGTTCGCTTCACGAATTATGCACTACAATCTTTGATCCAACTTCCATGGGGTTTCGCTTGGTAGCATGGTGATTTCCTTGAATCCAATTATCGACTGTGCCTCTGATTTTGGCCTATTGTATTCCTTGTTTATCACATCTTGGATATCCACTATCCCCGCATACGGATTGTCATTAGAATGCTTAATGTACCAGGTCAGGGTGCAATCCTATAGAGCACTAACCAACATTGCCTTCTTTATATTGTTGTCCATGATACCCTATGCTTCCCATACAGCTTTTACCAAGAACCAAAATTGGTCTGGATCGTCGTTCCCTACTCCCTTAAACACTAGTAGCTTTATCGTGCTAGCCATACTACTTCGTGATGGTGGCAGAGTTGGTATAGGAGAAGTTGGAGATGAATATGGTGACACTGGTGGTGGTGTGGGTGGGGGTGGTATCCGCAGAATTCACTGCTTTATCAGATTGATCACACTTATTGGGGAAACCTTTGCAAGCTCCTCTTCACCTCCTCATAGAGGTGAAATCAAGGGGCTAGTTTCTAGTTTTATGCTACCTTCATTTCTGTAGATCCTCCCGCTCTGCATAGTCCCAAACATCAATTTATTTGCATAACTCGCATTTCACACAGTAGCATTTTAATCTAAGAGTTCAAATATTTAACGTACCTACCTCGTAGTCCCTTGAGAAAGTGTCGTTCTACCTCGCTATAGCTGACCGAAGTATCTACCGTGAATTTGGTGATGAACCCTCCTATGATTCAAAATAGCAAGTGATCGACAGTGCATGTGATCTTATCCTTTGATGTTTCTAGTCTGCACACCAATTCTGGAGTCCACATAATAGTTTTGTCGAGTTTACACCTTCCTTGGATATCTTCTAGCCTCGCGATCCACTCGTACAAGTCACTAGGGAAGGATGTAAAGAAAATTTCATGGATTTCCGTATATAAGTAGCAATATAACCACTCTTCCTTTGATAATCGTGGATTCCTGTTTTCTTGCATCGCAAACTCGTGAATCTTTCTATCCAACCACTCTTCAATTTCTTTCTTTGTCGGATTCTAGTCATACGACATCAGACATCTCTATGCAGATCCTGGTCCCGGCAATCGAACCATTTGTTGGCTTCTTGGGGCTTGACCTAGGTTTGGAGTTAATTACCCAAACAAATCCCAGTACTTCTGGCCTTTTCGGAAACAGTCCAGGGAGAGCGGACTGAGGTATCACCCGAAGTAGTATGGGAGGGTACTAGAACCAGGTTTCTACACCCTCGAGATGTCTGATGAGTCTGGCTAGTCCACGGTTTGTCCCTACGCACAAGTTGCTTCGCACACTTTCTCGTTCCACGTGACCTAATATACTACCTTCATGCAACCCTACCTAGTGGTTGTGCATCATGCTCTGCATTATTACCCAAGACCTTGCTTATATTCCTATATTAGTTAATTATCTTTTCCTACTTGAGTGATTTAAGTTATACTTAACAACATAGAACCTTTGTATAGGTGCACGCAATAAATAGATAGGATATTTGCAAATTATACCAATCATGTATTAACCCAAGAATAGATACACATAATTATAGAAAAAAATATATTTATTGATTCTTTCCATGGTTACAGACTCAACTCGCCCTACACACTTAGCTGCAGGGGTCTGCGCACTCAGCTACAGAGTACTAGGCCTCTATGCACTCAGTTACAGAGCCTTCTCGTACTCTATGACCCATAGACACACTCTACACTTGATCAACCACTTAGACTTCTCATGCTCATCTATATATTTTTTCCCTTAGAGCCTTGCTCTATTTATACAATCCCATGGTTCTTGGACCTTGGGTAGGTCTATCCAGCTGACATTACATTACAAAACTAGGGTGGACAACCCTGTGACTCTATCATTCTTTTGCGCCCGCAATACGCAGAGCTTTTACAACAAGATTTGGTCAAAACTTGGGCTTTAAGCCCCAAAACATGCCTTAGGGGGGATTCCATGCCTAACCATATCGGTCTCTAGCTCAGGCAAAGGCAACTTATATCCTTCACGCTCTTATTCTACTACCTTCTGCTACTCTACGACCAACTTCACAGCATCGCATGTTGTCGGGGCCTTAGCCACTACTTCTTCCTTCCTGCGCGTTTCCACAAGTTGTGCCATCCATAGTTTCGTCTCTTCCTTCTTCTGCTACACAGCGGACCTCTCTATTTCCATGGCGGAGCTAGCTGGAGCATGCCACTCCAGCAGCCAAGACATGGACCGCGAAAATTACATCATCAGTCACCAAATAGGGTAACTCATGCCATGTCTTTGTGGGGTCCTTCTGCGCCCTGATGAAGACATGGTGGAAGTCTGCCTTGAACTCCACAAAGCCCTGCAGACTGTTGTAGACCATGGGTGATAACCATGGCTTGCGATTAATCCCGATTCTGATGTTCATCTCCATGAGCACCTAAAAGTTCTTGCTTTCCCTTATCTTTTGTGCATCCCTGGTTGCCCACAATGAAGCATAATTCGCTGCTTCTGGAAGGTCCTGCATGATCATCAAGAACTAGATATCTTCGGACAATTCCTGTGCCACCAGTACTATTGACAACAGAAGCCATGCATAATGAAATATTTTTCCCTGCTCCTGTGCCTCGTGACAATTCTCAAGGAACTCACTGCATAAATAGTTTTCCCATTTGAACTGGACCCCTTATGCACATTGCGCTGCTAGTGCAACCACTAGCATGGGCACCTCATCCATGTGGCACTTTGCATCACCTTCCCTGCTAATATTTGCATCATGATCTTCACTGCAGGGTTGTTGATGCTAGATATAGCATACCCTCACTTCTTCTTCTCTAGGTTAAAATTCTTTTTCATGGCCTCCGCAATGGCCAAATTATCACTCTTTCCTTATGAAATGTTAGCTGGGTCCTCCCCTGCGGAAGGGTGTTGTGTAATCCTATGAATCAGATCATCTATGATGGGGATGGGCTCCTCCAGCCACAAGCACCCATCGTGCACCAAGCAAAGAAACTGCCTAATGACAAAAATGGTCACTAGGGCATAGTGGTAATTCGACACCTAGCATAGGTTTAGAAACCCCATTTTCTCAACACATCTTAGTCATTTGTGTGGCTCTAATTATACCATTCCATTCAGTGCATCTTTATTCTAGTGCATTAGCTGTACGGTTGCTAAATGCAGGAACTTCTTATGGTCTACGAGGTCCCAATATTCAAATTTTAGCGTGGGCACCCACCCCAATGTGTTCCTTCAAACACAATATCATCTAGGAGAAACAGAGTTTGCAAAGAGAACTTCCTCTCACCTATATCTTTGGGTACCTTTCCTTTACCCTTCTGCGGAGGAACATATGCAGGCAGCCTGGTGAGAGGGTCCACACCTTAGGTTTCGACTTCCATCTCTACATCCTCCTCCTCCACTAATATTTCTTCAAACTCTTCCTCCTCATCAGCCTCCAAATTAATGGCCTTCCCCTTTTCCTCCATTGTGAGCTTGGTTCTTAGTGGATTTCTAGGTGAGATGCACACCAGTATCATGGCTTGCTTGTCCTTCTTAGGTCTTGGCATGTGTGGTGATTTAGGGATCTCAGTGACTATACTGACGCTTTTTGGGGCTTCTACTTCCGTAATTTCCTGCGTAGATTCCTCGGCAGTCATTGCTCCATTATCCATGACTTATTCAGGTGCTTCCATAGTGTGATTCCATAGTTCTCTCAGTGTCTCTCGTAGTTTCTCAAGCAACGAATTCTCCTTCAGAATATCAAATAAGTCTCAGTTCATGAATATCTGAGCACGTAACAATTCAACTCTCAAATTGCCAAGTTTTGTTTGCTGGACAACCCCTTGTAATTTAGAGCACCTTTTGAATTTGAATTGGACCGTTCCCCCCACATTTGGTCCATTAATGCTAGATTGGTGGTAGATTTTCAAGAATCTAGCCCATAAAGTTCACCTTAAATGCCTACCGCTCACTCCATTTGGCCTCAAACCAAGCATCACACCATGAATAGTGAATTTAATGGTCACTTTCTAGCCGATCCATAAGGCAGCATAGCTACCCTTGCACTATCGCGGTCTTTGTGACACTTCACTACTGGGCGTAGTCCTGACATCGCACAACTCTAAGGCAGAGTAGTTTATAGTCCCGCACCTCCTTTCATCTACCTGAAGCACTAAGACTGTGCTTCCATCGGTTAGTCAGGTGGTCGAGCCACCTGTGTATGGCTTCAGATGACTGCCATTCACTTTTCCTGGGAAGGGTTCTCCATTCAACTTAACCAATTGGACTGCACCACCATTTGTAATCTCCTTAATAACATATGGTCCTAGCCAGTGCATTCTGAGCTTCCCTGGAAATTTATCAAACTTACTATCATATAACAACACCCAATCATTCACCTTAAAGGTGCGCAGCTTAATATGTCAGTCATGTCATGCCTTTTCGCACTGCTTTTGGACCTGCTAGTGAAATCTAGCCAAAAATCATTCTTCTTCCATCTTATCCAACTCTGCGAGCCTCTCCTCTAGGGCTCTACGGTCCATCATACATGTGAGCACTCTTATGCGCAGACTAGGCACGATGTATTCCATAGGCATTACAACTTCCACCCCATAGACCAACCTAAAAGGTGTTTGTCCTGTCAGTTTCTTGCATGTTATTCGACAAGCCCAAAAAACTACAGGTATGCATAGGTCCCAATCACTTCGCTGTGCATTGCATACCTTGGTCAGCGCATTGCATACCTTGTTGAACACTTTTGCACATAGAATCTTCTACGTGATTGCTCTCCCTACATAATGTCTTCCCAACATTAATAGCCATCTATGACTTCCCCCCCCCCCC